>JAJOOH010000242.1:0-267424 GCA_029582605.1 Solanum gracilifrons | reverse complement strand
AACAAATTCCCCCCCCCCCCCCCCCCCCCCCCTTTTGATGATGACAAACCTCTTGTCTTTGTGCATTCAAACAACTTTACATGTAGACACTGAAGCATGAAATATTGGCATAAAACATGTTAGTCAATGGGTTATAAACACTGCACAACTCTTGTCAAATCTTACATAAACAAGAAGATATATAAGCCAAAACCCATATTTTTCATATAACTATAGCATATATATAACTTTACTAGGAAAATAAGAAAGAAAGAGTAAATTAAGAAAATAAAGCAACACTGAGTTCCAAGGAAAAACTGGAACTTTAAAAGACCAGTAAAATGATAATGCAGGTGAAAGATAGAAAAAGACCCTTTTGGAAATAATAAGATTTGCGTCAAAGACACAAAATCTACATATATGATATGAGAATATAATGAAAACATAATATTTGTAGATCTTTTGAGATCTTTTTAACTTTTTGATTTCAAAGAAAAAGATCAATTCGTACGTACAAAGGGTGCAAACTAAATGAAAAAAATATAATTTGGAACAGATTAAATCATGAAAATATCAAAATCTCTTTGTATCTCAGCAACATCTTGAGGGAGCACGAGATTCATTAGCAGGCTTAGGTATTTGATTAAAGTTGACCATTACAATCCTTCTATTGGCTTGACTGCCTTCGCTTTGCTAACAATTCCTCAAATTTTCTCTTGCTTGATTTAAACATAGCTTCATCTTCATGTCTCTGATGCATTGTTTCTTTTTGCATGTCTCTGCAATGCAAAAAGAAACAGAAAGCATCAGTGACATGAAAATGAAGTTTGAATCAAGCAATAAGAAGTTTGAGGAAAGGTTAACAACCCAAAGGGAAGCAAGTAGAAGGATCATAATGGTGGACTTTCCTCATATGCCTAACATGTTAATGACTTTCGTACTCCCACAATGTGCTACTTGGATATGATAAGGTTTTGATATTATCATGATTTAATCTATTATAAGTTTCATTTTTTAATTTACTATATGACCTCTGTATTTATGAATGATCGTTTACTCTAAAATAGAAAAGTTAAATATAGATCCAAGGATCAATCAAGCATTTTGTATTCGTTCCTTTCTGACATTATATATGTAGATTGTGGTTCCTCTTGGCTCCAAAAAGGTCTTTTTCACTCTTCCGCATGTATCAATGTTGTACTTGTCTTTTAAAGTTCCATCCTTTTATGGAATATCCTTGGTCATAACTCAATTACAAATTTTCCTCTTCTTTTTCTATATTCATATTTCTATGTAGGGTTGTTTTTTCTTTCATGTGGCTTTATCATTTTTCGAGTGCAGGCTTAACTTAATAAGTGTTTTTTGTTAATTTGAAGTGTTCCACTTGAATCTTTCATAGCGTACCCTTGTTCCTATTCATATTTCTTTATTTATTCATTGACAATTCTATTTGAAGTTCCTTTTTGCTTTCATGTGGCCTTTTGATATTTTTAGTGTCAATCTCACTTAATTAGGCATTTATTCTGACTATGAAGTGTGTCACTTGATGCTTTTCACCTAACAACCAAATATGTAAAATCTATAGTAGAAGTGAACTTTAGTACAATTATATATTCCTCGGTACAAGATGCTAATTTGCACCTGTATATTTAGGAATTATTATGAAAGAAACGACATGATTTTTTTAAAAAGCTCCAACTAAATGCTAATGCCAACTCTAATAGACATGTGTATGCACAAATTCTTTGTACATGATTTTGTTAAAATTGACTTATCTTCTACATCATTTTGTAACAAATGACGAATACACTTGAACATGTGATGATAATGTTAAGATCTATGGGGACACAAAAAATATATATAAGGAAATCAAATAGAAGAAACTAAGGTAATGTGGTAAATATTTGGTTTCTATATCTATTCTCCCCGGAAAAGTAAGGAGAACTTAAAACCAATATTGATGTTTAAGAGAAGTTGTATAACACTACCTTCTTCATCAGTACCGTATCAAGAGGGGACAGTTGAGTTAGTATATTATGCAGAGACTGTAATAGGGCAACTCTCCTTTGGTTTGTTAGCAGAAATATGTGATAACTGCATGCCAATAGAGAGTAGCCCTAACATTGTTTCCCTTATTATCATTCATCAAAAAAAATTCTCATTTATGTGCTTCTAGTTCTTCACTATATACCCGTTCCTATCTTTTATATTGCATTCCATCTCAATTTATTATTTTATTTGTCCCAATTTATGTGACACATTTAATTTTTATTTCATCCCAAAAAGAATATCAATTTTCTATATTTGGAAATAACGTAACTTTAAAAATTGTCCTTTTACCCTTAAAAATGATATTATTTCTTTCCACCACAAATTGTCAAGAAGTGTTATATATCATAAATTTCAAATGCCATTTTTTCTTTCTTAAACTTTGTGTCAAGTTAAGTTATGCCACATAAATTGAGATAGTGGGAGTAGATGGAATAAACTAATCGAGAATCAACATATCCGATGAGTTTTGTGATATGGCATGTGTTGCTTTTACTATGTTAGAAAATGGAGTAACTTTCTTATCCCTTTGGAATTACATTTCATGAAAGCTCCTTGAAAATTTTGTTTATCAGATTCCCAAGTTGCTTGTCCATGAATTTGTAGGTTAAATGCAACAAATTAAAATTTACTTAAAGTTGGATATGTTATATGATTTTTCCTTTGAAGTGTTTCATTTGACTCTTGAGAGTTGTGACTTATAACGAGGCAATTTCAGGACTTCATACCAGTGGTGGATCTAGAGCATTGTTTATGTGTTCACACGAAACCAATTATTTTTGTGCAGACCTTGCATTTTGGTTAAGAAATTCAATAAATATGTGATTGGAAGTTGGTTGGGCTTCTTCCAGGAAATAAACTTTTGGGTTCAAAGTGAATCTTCCGAAGGAAAATGAAAGTTGATTGAACTGTTGACAACTATAAAGCCAGACTTTTTGTCAAAGGATTTAGACAAAAATAAGGTCTTGATCTCGTTGACATATACTCGTCAGTAACTAGAATTACATTCATTCGAATGTTAATACTATTAGATGCGGTATATGACCTCCAAATTCATCAAATGAATGTGAAAAAAACATTCTTAAATGGATAATTAGAGGTAGAAATTCACATGGAACAGCCTGAGGGTTTTGTGGTTCCAAGTGAAGAACAGAAAGTGAGCGAACTTGTTAAGTCACTTTATGGACTAAAACAAGCACCCAAACAATGACATAAGAAATTTGACCAAATCATGTTGGCAAATGGATTTAAGAATGATGGAAGTGATAAATGTGTTTAAATTAAAATCACAAGGTCATTGTTTGTTTGTATATTGATGACATGTTGATCATCAATAGAGATACTAATGACATAGATACTACTAAACGTATGCTAGAAAGCAAGTTGATATGAAAGTTCTTGGAATTGCTGATGCGATCTTAGGTATATGAATCCTTAGAACTCCATAATGTTGAGCAATGTCACAGGCTCATTGCATTGAAAATGTACTTGAATAGTTCAAATATTTGGATTTTAATATTGTGAAGACTACAATAAATGTGAGCTTTGCATTTGAAAAGAGTGAAGGCAAAGTGACTCACAATTGGATTGTGCTAGAGTATTAGGAAGTATGATGTACCTCACGAAATATACGCGATCAGATATAACATATGCTATTAATAAACTGAGTCAGTTAACGAGTGATTCCAATTGAACTCATTGGATGACAATGAAAAGAATTTTGGGGTTTTTAAAACATACTCAAAATTATGTCTTGCATTATAACAAATGTCTAGCAGTATTGGAAGGATAAAGTGATGTAAATTGGATCACCTAGATCAAATGAAGTAAAATGCACGAGTGGATGTGTATTTACTTTTGTTGGAGGAGTAGTCTCTTGTAAATCTTCCATAAAGACATGTATCGCTAGCTCTACAATGATCTCTGAGTTAGGTGCTCTAGATAATGCCGGTGCATAAGTTGAAAGACTCCAGAATTTCTTAATAAATATTCTTTTTTGGCCCAAACCTTTGCCATTAGTATGCATAAACTTTGATAGTCAAAATGCAATAGGTAGAGCATGATACATGATATATAACGGAAAGTCTCATCATGTAAGACATAGACATAATACGGTTAGAAAACTACTTTCTAGTAAGGATAATGTGTCTCCACTTACAAAAAGGCCTAACTAGAGATAAAGATTAAATTTCATCTAAGGGAATGGGTTTACGGCTTAGGAAAACTCATCATGGAGGTAACTCTACCTAGCAGATTGGAGATCCCAAGAGCTAGGTTCAAGGAGAAAAACAAAGTTGTGACTGACGGTTCAACATTGTCAACCAACTCAATCTATTCTCATGATGAAGACAATGCTCAGGAACAAGGATACAACATTAAGACTTGTTAATGAGTTAATAAAAATGTTTTTCTATGTTTGGCAGATTTGACCAAATAGTGTATCTATGCGATAACACGATAAAAAGTCACCTATGTGAGTGAGAAGTGTAAGCCTCTCCAAAGAGGATGATTGTCTAAAGCCCATCTCTCTATACACTCATAAAACCAATAGGTATTAATGGCTGAAACGAGCACAAGCGTAAGAACCATAAATGGTAAGACATTGACTAAGTGATAAATGGTTGTCTAGGTATACATCAAAGCTTGACGGTTCAATGATATCAAATCTACCGATTGACCATGTATATCCAACATATGTTTGCCACGGAAAGTTCAAAGGGAATCCTACTTATCCAGATGCAATTAATTTATGCTTGTAAAGTACACACTAGTCTGTTTCTTTATCTTGGAGTCATTTCCCATTCATGTGGATGATTGTTGATTTTAAAAGGTGTGAATGAAAAATGAAGAATTGTGACTTTTATTAAGAGTTGTGAGTTTTATGAAAACTTTTGACCTTTCCGAAAGATTGTGACTTTTCCAAAGGGTTGTGACTATCATGCCCCAAACTCAAGGGGCACAACTGGCTCCTAGTGCCAAATTTCAGGCCCGAGCCGACCCTGCTGAACCATTTGCTACTAGCGCATGGCAGCCACATGCAATCAATAAAACAAACAAGTATATCTCGGCTTAAACCCAAACCCTCGGCCGGCAAGCCCCTGTCAACTGATCTATAAAAGAAACAACTACTCCCAGGAGATCATATAAATAAATAGCCAACTAGCACAGAAGTCTTGATTGGGCCGTCGAGGCCACCATGATATCTATACCAAATCTAAAAGCAGGTATATATCAATGCAATACATCAAACAGCTCACAAGCTTCAACAAACCAACAACATAGGCCAGTATGGCCATAACGTAGCTATACACCCCACACACTAGTCTGGAAATCTCTAAAAGTAGTAAAGATTAGTGGGACAGGGCTCCAGCCTACCCATAAAGATATATACAACAAAAGGTAACAAACCTCCCAACTCTAGCAACTCCGGAGGAAAGGGGCTAGCCAACCAGATAAAAGTCAATCATATTGCTGAGGAGGTCTAATTGGTCGTCTGTCAAGACCTTTTTCGGTGAATTCACGTGTCCTAATAACTTTAATAACAACCCCCTTGATATTTGATTATAAGTTTGTAATACACCTCAAAACTTTAAAATATGCCCAAACACCTGTTGTCCACACACCAAAGTACGATATGCTAGGAAATCAATAAAACAAATTATACCATGTTGACGAGTTCAACGCATAGAACAACTTTTGTCAAGGACTTAAGTTACGAAAATCAGTGACTTAACTTGTCCTAGAAGTAGGTTTTGTAGGTTTTGTGAGTTTTCTGGTTCTTCACTAAGGAAAATGAAGAAAAAATGAAGAAAAGTCGAAGAATATGATATATAAAGTTCCACCGACCTAGGGGACCCACCTCACCTGCCTGCTTGTGTAGTCTGCCAAAAATGCAAATATCTCTCCATTTTGAAGTCATATGAACGAACAGGGTGATGCTTTGGAAATTAGACCCGTAGACCTTCGATTTCATTGGCCGTGAGGACCATAACTCTTAATATATTGGAAGTAAACGCCCAAGATATTCGACCCAAATATAAGATAAATCTTTAAAAAAGAATTTACGGTAACTTTCACCAACTTTTATTTTTCCACTTACCTAACTTCAAAAATTGAGAAACAACACTTGCACACTTAAAATATCACATAACACATCATTCTTAATTTATTACCCACCCTTCTGGTCTTTCCACGAAGATACGAGTCAATTTATACGTTTCAAAAATTCGGGGTGTTACATCCATCCCCAGTTAGAAACATTCGTCCTTGAATGAAAAATCTGAGTCACGCGGTTCATTGCCTAGGATTTGCCAAAATTTAGGCAGTGTATCCTTTGTAGATGTTACTATCGAAGAACCTCAAATGCAAAAATTTTAACCTAGGTGTCTCACATGATGACATAAATAGCTAAGCACTATAGCTCCACCATAACAGTGCGAGTAGATATACAACGGCAACCACAATAATAAGCAATAGTATATATATATATATATAAAATCAAATAGGTATCTTACCTTACTGCCCTAATATAAATTGATATGCCATCACCTTAGGGTATGAAACAAGTGAGGATATTTGGACCTCATGCCATCCTCAGCTTCCCAGGCCACCTCTTCACTATTCTTGTTTCTCCACAATACTTTAACCGAAGCCACCTCTTTGGTCCTCAATTTACGGACTGCCGATCTAAAATGGCAACTGGAGTTTCTTCGTAGGACAACTCATTCGTGATCTGAACATCCTCAACTGGGAAAAATCGAGAAGGGTCTCCTACGCACTTCCGTAGCATCGATACATGGAAAACTAGACGAACAAACTTTAGCCCCGAAGGCAATTCTTACTGATAAGCCACTCGTCCTACCCTTCGAAGGATCCAGTATGGCCTAATGAATCTTGGACAAAGCTTTCCCTTTTTGCCAAATCGCATAACACCCTTCATAGGCGAGACTTTTAAGAATACGCAGTCATTGACACAAAACTCTAAGTCTCTTCATCGCACATCTGAGTAGGACTTCTGTCGGCTTTAAGCTGTTAGCAACCTCTTCCGAATGAGCTTAACTTTCTCCACTATTTGTTGTACTAAGTTGGGTCAAATCAACCCTGACTCACTTACCTCGAACCATCCAATGAGGGATCTACATTTTCGCCCATACAAAGCCTCATAAGGTGCCATCCCAAAACTTGAATGATAACTATTATTGTATGCCAACTCTATAAGAGGCAAGTGGTCATCCAACTTCCCTTGAACTCTAGCGCGCACGCCCATAACATATCTTTGAGTGTCAAAATTGTACGCTTTGCCTGGCCATCTGTCTAAGGGTCAAAGGCTGTACTAAGATTAACCTGTGTCCCAAGTCCTTTCTGGAAGGACTTCCAGATGTTGGCGGTGAATTGTGATCCTCTATCAGAGATAATAGATACTGGGACACCGTGTAGCCTAACAATCTCCCTATATAGACCCCTGCATAGTCTTCGGCCGTAAAAGTAACCATGACTGGTAAGAAGTGAGATGATTTTGTTAGTCTATCAACAATAACCCAAATAGAGTCAAAATTGCGATGCGATCGAGGTAACCCTGAAATAAAATCCATATTAATTGCTTCCCACTTCCACAAGGGAATGACAATCTCCTGAATTAGCCCAGTGGGCTTTTGGTGCTCAACCTTCACCTGGTGGTAGTTAGGACACTGTGCCACAAACTCAGCAACGTCCTTCTTCATCCCGTACCACCAATAGATCTTCTTAATATCATGGTACATTTTCATCGAACCAGGGTGAATAGAATAACAGGAATGATGTGCCTCTTCCATAATCCGATGCGGAAGCCCTGCAATATTTGGAACACACAATCGACCATTATATTTAAGGACTCCATCTCCTACTATATCAAATGCTAAAGTCTGTTGATTCTGAGCCTTAGCTCTAAGCTAGGTTCCTCTTGTTGCCGTGATTTTACTTTTACAACTAGAGATGATACGTCTGTGTCCTAAATTGTTACCCCACTATCTTCTGCCTCTAACAATCTGACTCCCAAGCTAGCTAACTGATGAAGCTCTCATGCTAGCTCACGCTTCTCAACATCTAAAATGATAAACTACCCATAGATCTTCGACTGAGGGCATCATCTACCACATTCGCCTTTCCTGGATGTTATAAAATGTCCACGTCGTAGTCTTTCACTAACTCAAGTCATCGACGTTGTCGCAGATTTAACTCCTTATGTCTAAAGATATATTGAAGGCTTTTATGATCTATGAAGATATCAACATGAACACCATACAAATTGTGTCTCCAGATCTTTAGCGCATGCACAACTGCAGCCAACTCTAAATCGTGGGTAGGATAGTTCTTCTCATGCTTTCTTAACTGCCTTGAATCATATGCGATAACCTTACCATGTTGCATTAAAACACATACCAACCCAACACCAGAAGCATCACAATACAATGCATAGCCTTCTAAATCATTTGGCAATGCAAGAACTGGTGATGATGTCAACTTGTCCTTCAGCTACTGGAAACTATGCTTCCAAGCCTTAGTCCACTGGAACTTAGTTGCTTTTTGAGTCAGCTTCGTTAATGGGGGTGAAATTGAAGAAAACCCTTCTACAAACCCTCTATAGTACCCAGCTAACCCTAAGAAACTACGAATCTCAGTCGGAGTCATGGGTCTAGGCCAAGTCTTTACGGTATCAATCTTTTGTGTATCAACCGCAATGCCTGACTGCCTTGAATCATATGCGATAACCTTACCATGTTGCATTAGAACACATACCAACCCAACACCAGAAGCATCACAATACAATGCATAGCCTTCTGAACCATCTGCAAATGCAAGAACTGGTGTTGATGTCAACTTGTCCTTCAGCTCCTGGAAACTATGCTTCCAAGCCTCAACCCACTGGAACTTAGCTGCTTTTTGAGTCAGCTTCGTTAATGGGGCTGAAATTGAAGAAAACCCCTCTACAAACCTTCTATAGTACCCAGCTAACCCTAAGAAACTACGAACCTCAGTTGGAGTCATGGGTCTAGGCCAAGTCTTTACGGTATCAATCTTTTGTGTATCAACCGCAATGCCTGCATCTGATACAATAAGGCCTAAGAAAGCTACAGAGTTCAACCAGAACTCGCACTTAGAAAACTTTGCATAAAGTTCTCGGTCTCGAAGAACTTGAAGGACTGCTCGCAGAGGATTTGCATGCTTATCTTTTGAACGTGAATACACCAAAATATCATTAATAATTACAATCACAAACAAGTTTAGATGCGGCCTGAATATACTATTCATCATGTCCATGAACACTGTTGGGGAATTAGTTAATCCAAAATACATTACCAAGAACTCAAAGTGTCCACATCTAGTTCTAAAAGATGTCTTTGGAGCGTGTTTCTCCCGCACTCGTTTCTGGTGGTACCCTGATCTTAAATCAATCTTTGAGAAACACTTAGCATCTTGTAACTGATCAAACAAGTCATCTATCCTCGGAAGGGGATACTTATTCTTTATAGTTGCCTTATTTAGCTGTCGATAATCGATACACATTCTTAGTGATCCATCTTTCTTCCTTACGAACAACACTGGTGCACCCCATGGTGAAGCACTAGGCCTAATAAAGTCTTTATCCAGCAAGTCTTTCAACTGATCCTTTAACTCCTTTAGCTCAGCAGGAGCCATTCTATAAGGAGGGATAGATATGGGTTGTGTACTTGGTAGCATATCGATAGCAAAATCAATTTCTCATTCTGGAGGGATACCAGGGAGTTTATCTGGAAATACATCTAGAAACTCATTAACTATCGGAATAGACTGAAAAGTCGATGATTCTGCATCTATATCATGAACGTGAACAAGCTGATAAATACAACCCTTGGTAATCTTCCACCTTGCCTTAAGATAGGAAATAAACCTACATTTCGGCGTTGCTGTATCGCCTTTCCATTCCCAAACTGCCTCTCTTGGAAAGTAGAATCTAACAATCTTTATCCAGCACTCAACATTAGCATAACAAGATGCTAACCAGTCCATACCCATAATGACATCGAAATCAACCATATCTAACTCTACAAGTCAATAATTTCTACCGTGCAACCTCGATAGACTCTCCTAGCAACAATAGACTCACCAACTGGTATAGATACAATAAAGGGCCGATCTAATGATTCTGCTACTATGCATAACCTCCCCATAATAAATGGAGTAACATAAGACAAAGTAGATCAACGATCTATCAAAGCATAAATACAATGGGAGCAAACAATCAATGTACCTGGCACAACATCTAGTGAAGACTCTAAGTCCTGTTTGCCAGTTAATGAATATATATTCTGGCAACTACCAGAACTAGATGCTCCCTCTCTGCCTCTGCCTCTACCTCTACGTGCTGAAGTCTGGCGTCCACGCCCTATAGTCTGTGCTGATGGGGAGGAACCTACTGCTGACCTGGTCGATTGACCTATACCACCCTGACCTATGGTAGGGAAATTTCTCCACCCATGACCCTCCTGTCCATAAGAATAACAACTTGTGGAACCCTGTCTGCACCTCCTGAAATGCATCCTACCGCAAGTAGCGCAACGCAGTGGGGATGTCCTAGCCTAGCCTGAACCCCTCTGTTTCTGCGAGCCTGATGCTCGTGAACCCTCACCTGGGCCTGACTGTTCCTGACGATCAAATCTACTACCCTGGAACTTGTGTGGTGGAGCTCTAGGTGGCCTAATAGAATATCGGGGTCTGGGAACACCCAGAAAATCTCCCTGCGAACTAGCGGGCCCAGCCCTCTTCTGTCTCTCTCTCTCTCGACCCTTTCACTCGTATACTATAGATGTCGGCGATCCTCTAAGCCCTATGCAAAGGCCTGAATCCATAAGATATCCATATTATCATTTAGTGCAATGGTAGAACAGCCTCGATATAGTCTGAGTCATCCCCTCCCACAAATCTACACACCTTATCATGCATCGTATCAACAAATGCTGGTGCATATCTAGCCAATGAATCAAATCTCAGCCCGTACTCTCTGACACTCATGCCACCCTGTCGGAGGTTCAGAAACTGGTCCACCCGTCCTTCCCTAATCTCTGGAGGCAACTATTGATCTATGAAAGCTTCTGCAAAGCCATTCCAAGTGGGTAGAGATGTATCTTTTCCCCTAGATCTATCCCAACTTTCATACCACAATACTGCAACATCACGCAATCGAAATGTTGCTAACTCAACTAACTTAGTCGCTGAGGCATGCATGACTCTGAAGATCCTATAAAGCTTATCAACAAAGTGTTAATGGTCTTCTCTGTGATCTGTCCCTATAAACTGTGGAGGATTCAAGGCAAGAAATTCATGAACTATCAAACTTCCGGGCCCTTCAGAAGGTCCGGCAACATCTTGCACAACTGGTTGGCACTGTGTAGCTACTAACTATGCTAACATATATACTGCACTCTTGAAATCCTGATTTGATGGAATAGGAGAAACTAGTGTTGCTACTGTTTGTAGAACCGGAAGTCATGTAGCCCTCGGAGGCTCCTAAAGCTGTGCAGAAGCTATAAGGGGCTGAGAAGATGTTTCCCCCGGGTCTCACAATGGGTTACCTCCACCTGTGGTACCTTGCTGGTACCCTCGCTTGCAATTGTATCTAGCCTCTGGCTAGTGTCAGTCATCTCTATCTCCATATAAGTATCAATTATAAGCCAAAAACCTCAACCCTTAAGACACCGCTCTATAGCACGAGGTGAGCAAAAGAAGGATAGTCATTCTAACATGCCCGGTAGCTACTTGCTTATCGTATGTGGTGCACAACACATTTATGAACAAGACTCTACTAGACATGGCTAGCAGACTCCCTAGAATACGACATTGCTCTAATACCAAATTTGTGACGCCCCAAACTCGAGGGGCGCAACTGGCTCCTAATGCCAAAACTCAGGCCCTAGCCGACCCTGCTGAACCATTTGCAACTAGCGCATCACAGCCACATGCAATCAATAAAGCAAACAAGTATATCTCGGCTTAAAACTAAGCCCTTGGCCGGCAAGGCCCCTGTCAACTGATCTATAAAAGAAACTGCTACTCCCTGAAGATCATACAAATAAATAGCCAACTATCCTTGAAGTCCTGAATGGGCCGTCGAGGCTACCATGATATCTATACCAAAACTAAAAGCAGGTATATATCAATGCAATACATCAAACAACTCACAAGCTTCAACAAACAAACAACATAGGCCAGTATGGCCATAATGTAGCTATACACCCCACACACTACTCTGCAAAACTCTAAGAGTAGTAAAGATTAGCGGGACAGGGCCTCAGCCTACCCATAAAGATATATACAACAAAAGGTAACAAACCTCCCAACTCTGGCACCTCCGGAGGAAAGGGGCTAGCCAACCGGATAAAAGTCAATCCTGCTGCTGAGGAGGTCTACTTGGTCGTCTGTCAGGACCTTTTTCGCTAAATTCACGTATCCCAATATCTTTAATCACAACCCCCCTTGATACTTGATTATAAGATTGTAATACACCTCAAAACTTTAAAATATGCCCAAACCCCTGCTGTCCACACACCAAACTGCAATATGCTAGGAAATCGATAAAACAAATTATACCATGTTGACGAGCTCAACGCGTAGAACAATATTTGTCAAGGACTTAAGTCACGAAAATCAGTAACTTGGCTTGTCCTACAAGTGGGTTTTGTAGGTTTTGTGAGTTTTCTAGTTCTTCACAAAGGAAAATGAAGGAAAAATGAAGAAAAGTTGAAGAAGATGATATATATAAAGTTCCACCGACCTAGGGGACCCACCTCACCTGCCTGCTTGTGCAGTCTTGCGAAAACGCGAATATCTCTCCATCCTGAAGTCGTATGAATGAACAGGTTGATGCGTTGGAAACTAGACACTTAGACCTTCGATTTCATAGGTCGCGGGGACCATAACTATGAATATATTGGAAGAAAATGTCCAAGAAATTTTACCCAAATTTCAGACAAATCTTTAAAAATGAATTTACGGTAAGTTTCACCAACTTTTATTTTGCCACTTACCTAACTTCAAAACATGAGATACAACACTTGAACACTTAAAATATTACATAACACATCATTCTTAATTTATTACCCACCCTCCTGGTCTTTCCACGAAGATACGAGTCAATTTATACATTTTGAAAAGTCAGGGTGTTACAGTGACATTTCCGGTAAGGCACATAAGAACCTGTTCACACTACCCTTTATTTTCTATAAATTAAGGGATTTCCTCTCAATTTAAAAGAACTAATTTTCTGTACTTCTTCTACTACTATTAAATCTAGTATTTTTAGTGTATTTTACTGTCGTTGAGTGATTTACTTACACCGTAGTTTTAGGTATCGATACACCGGTGAGTAAGATCGTTCTATCCTAGGAGGATATATTCTATTAACCTTGGATACTTGAGGGGAATAGTTTCCTTAAGGGGACACTGTGCATTCAATGGGCTCGATTTTTTGCTTTGAGAAAAATATTTTGTATCTTGTTTCTAATATGTTTTTGTTTCTATTTTTTCTACTAGTTTTAATTTTGTAGTTTTGATAATACTCTTTAAACTTTGTTGTTTCTTACCAAGTTCTTCAAATTTTTATTATAAGTATCTTAGGAATACAGGATGAACAACATGGCATAGATGAGTGTCACGACGCAGACCGTCATGATTGGCACCCACACTAACACTCCAGTGGGAGAACCACTACTACAATCCAAACAAAGCAAATAATAAAAAAACTAAGGCTTTTAAATCAAACACTAGGGAAATAAAAATAGAGCTCCCATAAACTCTAACAAAAGTCTAACTGTAATAACTAACAATCCGGAAGAATGACGTAGAACCTGAAAGTACACGTACCAAAACATCTATCAATGAACCAAGTCTAAACAAGAAGGGATGCAACCCCAGTTAATGATCTAATCAACTAGCTAAAACAAATGTCTAAGTCCGGAAATGGTGGACATAGAAGAAAGAGAATTCTATGGCATCCCATAAGAATTGGCTCACCCTTGAATTCGAAGCAACGATCACTAATCTCCTAAGCGAGGTCTGTCAATAGCTGCTTGAAGATGCCCTATACTCAACAAAAAAAAAGAGAAAGTGCAGAATCAGTACACAACCATAGTGTACTGGTAGGATCACGCGGCTATTCCACTAGTGCAACATGAACAAGTCAAACAACATTATAATAGCATGCATTTATATCAACATATACAACATTATCAACATTTATGAACAACGAGCAACTTCACATTTTATATCAAATCATTGGTCCTCTCATGGAACCCAAACCCAAACAGTTAGCATGTCGGAATGTGGCAACAAATCCCACATTTATGCTGAAACGTGGCAATTGATTCCATTTTATGCCGAAACGTGACAATCTATCCAAGTTAGTTATGCCGGAATGTGGCAACCGATCACATTCAAACACCACAATCACAATCACAGGTATATCATCAAGATAATATATTTAAGTCATGATTCCATGACAATCATAGATTCTCTATCTCATTAACAACAAGTGTTATTAACATTGCGACATTCATATATGTACAAGTATCATAATGAAGCAAGAACAAGCATACAACACACAATCATAGAATCACAACCATCACCTACCTCTAAAAAAGATTGAAACCCTAAGAAACTTGATGCTCCCCTTTTTGGATTCGTTCCGCTTGTTCTTGGTCTACAAACAATCAATACAACACGGGAATCAACAAGCAATTGCTAATTACCCGAAACTCTAACAATTCTACGAACCCTAGATCAAACTCATGATCCCAATTATCCAAATTAGGGTTGTTTCCACCATAGAATCTATAACAAAACCTGCCCCTATCAATATTTACCCATTTCCAGAAGGCGCTACACTTTCACGACCTCTACCAGTAGCTTTAAATCAATGCAAAAATATATATCTCTATCTGGAGGTATTCCAGGTAAGCCATTAGGAATCACTTCACTAAACTCAGACACCACAGGAATAGACTCAATGGATGGAGCCTCAATCTCAACATCCCTAATATGAGCAAAATAAGCCAAACAACCATGTTCTACCAGTTTACTTGCCCAAATGAAGGATAAAATCTTAGCTTGCTTAGGCTTGTACACCCCTTCCCACTCTAATTTTTCCCTTCCCGATATTTCTACAGTTACAGACATAGTATTAAAATTAAGCACAACATAATAGGGGGACAACTATGTCATGCCTAAGATTATGTCAAGTCAATCACATCCAAAATCACTAAATCAACCCAAGTTTGAAATCTCATAAACAAAATAGGACAAGCACGATCGACATTGATAACTATGACTGACTCTCCAACTGGGGTAGAAACACGAATAGGGGAATCAAGAACATCACAAATCATATCAAAATCTGAGGCAAATTTCACGAATACATATAAATAAGTAGAACCCGAATCAAAAAACACATTAGCCATTCGGTCGAAGACAAGAATAGTACCTGTTATCACCGCATCAGATGCCTCCGCCTCATTCTTGACCGAAAAAGCATATCACTGAGCCATATCATCATGACGAGCCATTTCCCTGACTGGTTGTGTGTTATCCCTACCTCCGTTACCATTTCCTCTACCTACACGGCCTCGCTGATTACCTCTTCGTCCAACTTGTGGACGTCCTCTACCATTATTATCATTCCCTGCGGGTACCAGTTGTCTAGATTGGTGCTGAGTATAATCTAACACACATGGGTGGGGATAATCTGTCCTCATATGCCCTGGTTCTCCACAATTGTAACAAGTAAGATCAAAAGATGGTCTGCCGCCTGTCAAAGTTGCGACTCCCTGGGTATCCTGAAAATTATAAGATGGAGTGTTCGAGTAACTACCTATAGAGGCGGGTATAATAGACTGAACTAGCTTGGCTACAAGTGTTGGCCTTTCAGAACCCTTGTAATAAGAACCTTGAAAGTTACCTGAGTTCTTGGCCATTTTTGCCCATGCCTTAGCTTGACTGTCACACCTCACCCCCTCCAATTTCCTAGCATAGTCTGTCACCTTATTAAAACTCCTCCTTGCAGAAGTCATGTGAACCGATAATACTTACAACTCAAAATTCAATTCTCTAATAAATAATCGGATCGTCTACTATTTAGTACTAACCAACTGCATAGCATATCTTGACAAAGCATGGAACTTGGCCTCATAATAAGCCACAGTCATACCATCATGCTACAAAGCCATAAACTTATCCTTTTTGCGATACCTCAAAGTTCTAGGCACATACTTTTCTAGGAAGATAGCATGAAATTGGGTCAAAGTAAGTGGATGTAAAGTAGAAGATTTGCACTCCATATAAGCTCTCCACCACTAGTTGGCCTCACCTTGAAGTTTGAAAGACACAAACTCAACCCCATGTTGGTGAACAATATCTAATTTATGAAGCCTCTCATAACAGTCAAAGATAAACTCATAAGCATCTTCAGTCTCATAACCAAGAAATACCGGAGGCTTAAGGTTCAAAAATTTAGTCAACATGTCATGTTCATTTCCCATCATCACAGAACCCAAGAAAGGACGAAAGAAAGCATCATTACCTCCAGTCCCACCCACCTTAGGTGCAGTGCTAGCAATAGGAGGATTAGTAGGACCTTGAGTTGATTGAATGGACGAAAGCACTCCCGGACCAGCCACTCCCTTAAAAAATGGTATGATATGTTGAGCTAACACTGGATCGATGGGAGGAATACCTACAGTCTCAGTTTGCACATCTTCCTCTTGTCCAATCTACTCAACATCCTCAACATCCACATTCTCCTCTACAATCTCTTCATGATACGCAGGAGGGTTATCATTTAGAGAAGCATTCACATTATGAGCTCCATTTCAAGAAGGCGCTACTCTTCCATGACCTCTACCAGTGGCTCTAATTAAATGAAAAAATCTATATCTTTATCCGGAGGCATACCAGGTAAGCCATTAGAAATCAGTTCACTAAACTAAGACTCCACAGGAATAGACTCAATGGATGGAGCCTCAATCTCAACATCCCGAATATGAGCAAAATAAACCAAACAACCCTGCTCTATTAGTATACTAACCCGAATGGAGGATATCATCGTAGCTTGCTTAGGCTTGTACACACCTTTCCACTCTAATTTTTCCCTTCCCGAAATTTCTAGATTTACAGACGTAGTATTAAAATTAAGCACAACATAATAGGGGGACAACCAAGTCAGGCTTAAGATTACGTCAAAGCCAATCATATCCAAAATAACTAAATAAGCCCATGTTTGAAATCCCATAAACAAATAGGACAAGCACGATCGATATGGATAACTATGACTGACTCTCCAACTGGTGTAGAAACACGAATAGGGGCATCAAGAACATCACTAATCATATCAAAATCTGAGGCAAATCTTACAAATACATATGAATAGGTAGAACCCGGATCAAACAACACATTAGCCATTCGGTCACAGAAAAGAATAGTACCTGTGATTACCGCATCAGTTGCCTCTGCCTCATTCTTTCCCGGAAAAGCATAACACTGAGCCCTATCATCATGACGAGCCATTTCCCTGCCTGATTGCGCGTTTTCCCTACCTCTGTAACCATTTCCTCTACCTCCACGGCCTCGCTGATTACCTCTTCATCCAACTTGTGGACGTCCTCTACCATTATTACCATTTCCCGCGGGTACCAGTGCTCTATACTGGTGCTGCACTGAATCTAACATACATCGGTGGGGATAATCTGTCCTCATATGCCCTATTTCTCCACAGTTATAACAAGTATGATCAAAAGATAGTCTGCCGCCCGTCGAAGGTACGACTCCCTGGGTATCCTTAAAATTATGAGATGGAGTGTCCGAGTAACTATCTATAAAGGCGGGAATAATGGACTGAATTAGCAGGGCTGCAAGTGTTGGCCTTCCAGACCCCTTGGAATAAGAACCTTGAAAGTTACCCGAGTTCTTGGCCATTTTTGCCCATGCCTTAGCTAGACCATCACACCTCACCCCATCCGCTTTCCTAGCACAGTCTGTCACCTCATTAAAACTCCTCCCGGCGGAAGTCATATGAACTAATAATACTTGCATCTCAAAATTCAAACCTCTCATAAATAATCAGATCCTCTCCTCCTCAGTATTACCCAACTGCATCATATATCTAGTCAAAACATGGAACTTGGTCTTATAAGAAGCCACAGTCATACCACCTTGATCCGAAGCCATAAACTCATCCTTCTTGCGATCCCTCAAAGTTCTTGGCATATACTTTTCTAGGAACATAGCATCAAATTGGGTCAAAGTAAGTGGAGGTAAAGTAGAAGATCTTCATTCCATATAAGCTATCCACCACTACTTGGCCTCAATTTGAATTTTGAAAGACACGAACTCAACCCCATGTTGGTGAACAATACCTAATTTATGCAGCCTCTCATAATAGTCTAAGATAAACTCATAAGCATCTTCAATCTCAGAACCAAGAAATACCGGAGTCTTAAGGTTCAAAAATTTATTCAACATGTCATGCTCATTTCCCATCATCACAGAACCCAACAAAGGACGAAAGAAAGCATCATTACCTCCTGTCACACCCACCTTAGGCGCAGTGCTAGCAATAGGAGGATTAGTAGGACCTTGAGTTGATTGAATAGATGAAAGCATTCCCGGACCAGCCAATCCCTTAAAAAATGGCATGATATGTTGAGCTAACATCGGATCGATGGGAGGAATACCTACAGTCTCAGCTTGCACATCTTCCTCTTATCCAATCTACTCAACATCCTCAACATCCACATTCTCCTCTTCAATTTCTTCATGATGCACAAGAGGTTTCTCATTTAGAGAAGCATTCACATTATGAGCTCCATTTCAAGAAGGCGCTACTCTTCCATGACCTCTACCAGTGGCTCTAATTAAATGAAAAAATCTATATCTCTATACGGAGGCATACCAGATAAGCCATTAGAAATCACTTCACTAAACTTAGACACCACAGAAATAGACTCAACGGATGGAGCCTCAATCTCAACATCCCGAATATGAGCAAAATAAACCAAACAACCATGCTCTATTAGTATACTAGCCGAATGAAGGATATCATCTTAGCTTGCTTAGGCTTGTACACCCGATTCCACTCTAATTTTTCCCTTCCCGAAATTTCTAGATTTACAGACTTAGTATTAAAATTAAGCACAACATAATATGGGGACAACCAAGTCATACTTAAGATTACGTCAAAGTCAATCACATCCAAAATAACTAAATCATCCCAAGTTTGAAATCCTATAAACAAATAGGACAAGCCTGATCGATATGGATAACTATGACTGACTCTCCAACTAGTGTAGAAACACGAATAGGGGCTTCAAGAACATCACAAATCATATCAAAATCTGAGGCAAATCTTACGAATACATATGAATAGATAGAACCCGGATCAAACAACACATTAGCCATTCGGTCGAAGACAAGAATAGTACCTGTTATCACCGCATCAGATGCCTCCGCCTCATTCTTTCCCGGAAAAGCATAACACCGAGCCCTATCATCATGACGAGCCATTTCCCTGCCTGGTTGTGCGTTTCCCTTACCTCCGTTACCATTTCCTCTACCTACACGGCCTCGCTGATTACCTCTTCGTCCAACTTGTGGACATCCTCTACCATTATTACCATTTCCTGCGGGTACCAGTTCTCTAGATTGGTGCTTAGTGTAATTTAACATACATGGGTTGGGATAATCTGTCCTCATATGCCCTGGTTCTCCACAATTGTAACAAGTAAGATCAAAAGATGGTCTGCCGCCTGTCGAAGGTGCGACTCCCTGGGTATCCTGAAAATTATGAGATGGAGTGTCCGAGTAACTACCTATAGAGGCGGGTATAGTGGACTGAACTAGCTTGGCTGCAAGTGTTGGCCTTTCAGAACCCTTGTAATAAGAACCTTGAAAGTTACCCGAGTTCTTGGCCATTTTTGCCCATGCCTTAGCTTGACTATCACACCTCACCCCCTCTAATTTCTTAGCATAGTCTGTCACCTTATTAAAACTCCTCCTTGCAGAAGTCATGTGAACCGATAATACTTGCAACTCAAAATTCAATTCTCTAATAAATAATAGGATCCTCTACTCCTTAGTAGTAACCAACTGCGTAGCATATCTAGACAAAGCATGGAACTTGGCCTCATAATCAGCCACAGTCAAACCACCTTGCTGCAAAGCCATAAACTTATCCTTTTTGAGATACCTCAAAGTTCTAGGCACATAGTTTTCTAGGAAGATAGCATGAAATTGGGTCAAAGTAAGTGGATGTAAAGTAGAAGATTTGCACTCCATATAAGCTCTCCACCACTAGTTGGCCTCAGCTTGAAGTTTGAAAGACACAAACTCAACCCAAAGTTGGTGAACAATACCGAATTTCTGAAGCCTCTCATAACAGTTAAAGATAAACTCATAAGCATCTTCAGTCTCAGAACCAAGAAATACTGGAGGCTTAAGGTTCAATAATTTATTCAACATGTCATGTTTATTTCCCATCATCATAGAACCCAAGAAAGGACGAAAGAAAGCATCATTACCTCCAGTCCCACCCACATTAGGCGCAGTGCAAGCAATAGAAGGATTAGTAGGACCTTGAGTTGATTGAATAGACAAAAGCATTCTCGGACCAGCCAATCCTTTAAAAAATGGCATGATATGTTGAGCTAACACCGGATCGATGGGAGGAATACCTACAGTCTCAGCTTGCACATCTTCCTCTTGTCCAATCTACTCAACATCCTCAACATCCGCATTCTCCTCTTCAATCTCTTCATGATGTGCAGGAGGGTTGTCATTTAGAGAAGCATTCACATTATGAGCCCCATGTCAAGAACGCGCTACTCTTCCATGACCTCTACCAGTGACTCTAAATAAATGAAAAAATCTATATCTTTATCCGGAGGCATACCAGGTAAGCCATTAGAAATCACTTCACTAAACTAAGACACCACATGAATAGACTCAATGGATGGAGCCTCAATCTCAACATCCCGAATATGAGCAAAATAAACCAAACAACCCTGCTCTATCAGTATACTAGCCCGAATGGAGGATATCATCTTAGCTTGCTTAGGCTTGTACACCCCTTTCCACAGTAATTTTTCCCTTCCCGAAATTTTTAGATTTACAAACTTAGTATTAAAATTAAGCACAACAGAATAGGGGGACAACCAAGTCATGCTTAAGATTACGTCAAAGTCAATCACATCCAAAATAATTAAATCAGCCCATGTTTGAAATCCCATAAACAGATAGGATAAGCACGATCGATATGGATAACTATGACTGACTCTCCAACTGGTGTAGAAACACGAATACGGGCATCAAGAACATCACAAATCATATCAAAATCTGAGGCAAATCTTACGAATACATATGAATAGGTAGAACCCGGATCAAACAACTCATTAGCCATTCGGTCGAAGACAAGAATAATACCTGTGATCACCGCATCAGATGCCTCCGCCTTATTCTTTCCCGGAAAAGCATAACACTGAGCCCTATCATCATGTCGAGCCATTTCCCTGCCTGGTTGCGCGTTTCCCCTACCTCTGTAACCATTTCCTCTACCTCCAAGACCTTGCTGATTACCTCCTCGTCCAACTTGTGGACGTCCTCTACCATTTTACCATTCCCTGCGAGTTCTAGTGCTCTAGACTGCTGCTGCGCAGAATCTAACACACATGGGTGTGGATAATCTCTCCTCATATGCCCTGGTTCTCCACACTTGTAACAACTACGATAAAAATATGGTCTGCCGCCCGTCGAAAGTGCGACTCCTTAGGTATTCTGAATATAATGAGATTGAGTGTCCGAGTAACTACCTATAGAGGAGGGTATAGTGGATTGAATTAGCTTGGGTGCAAGTGTTGGCCTTCCAGACCCCTTGGAATAAGAACCTTGAAATTTACCTGAGTTCTTGGCCATTTTTATCCACGCCTTAGCCTGACCATCACGCCTCACCCCCTCCACTTTCTTAACATAGTCTGTCACCTCATTAAAACTCCTCCCTGCAGAAGTCATATGAACAGATAATACTTGCAACTCAAAATTCAAACCTCTAATAAATAATCAGATCCTCTCCTCCTCAGTAGTGACCAACTGTGTATCATATCTAGACAAAGCATTGAACTTGGCCTTATAAAAAGCCACCGTCATACCACCTTGCTCCAAAGCCATAAACTCATCCTTATTGCGATCCCTTAAAGTTCTAGGCACACACTTTTCTAGGAACATAGCATGAAATTGGGTCAAAGCAAGTGGAGGTAAAGTAGAAGATCTGCACTCCATATAAGCTCTCCACCACTACTTGGCCTCACCTTGAAGTTTGAAAGACACGAACTCAACCCCATGTTGGTGAACAATACCCAATTTATGCAGCCTCTCATAACAGTCTAAGATAAACTCATAAGCATCTTCAGTCTCAGGATCAAGAAATAATGGAGGCTTAAGGTTTAGAAATTTAGTCAACATGTCATGCTCATTTCCTGTCATCACAGAACCCAACAAAGGACGAAAGAAAGCATCATTACCTCCAGTCCCACCCACATTAGGCGCAGTGCTAGCAATAGGAGGATTAGTAGGACCTTGAGTTGATTGAATAGACGAAAGCATTCTCGGACCAGCCAATCCCTTAAAAAATGGTATGATATGTTGAGCTAACACCGGATCGATGGGAGGAATACCTACAGTATAACAATAATAACTAACAATGCGGAAGAATAACCTAGAACATGAAAGTCCATGTACCAAAACATCTATCAATGAACCAAGTCTAAACAAGAAGGGATGCAACCCTAACTAATGAACTAGTCAACTAGCTAAAACATCTGTCTAAGTCTAGAAATTGTGGACATAGACGAAAGACAATTCCATGGTAGCCCTGAAGAATTGACTCACCCTTAAATTCTAAGCAACGATCACTGATCTCCTAAGCGAGGTCTGTCAATATCCGCTTGAAGATGCCCTATACTTAAAAAACTAAGAGCAAGTGCTGAATTAGTACACAACCACAGTGTACTGGTAGGATCATGTGATTATCCCACTAGTGCAACATGAACAAGTCAAACAACATTATAATCGCATGCATATATATCAACATATACAACATTATCAACATTTACAAACAACGAGCAACTTCACGTTTTATATCAAATCATTGGTTCTCTCATGGAACCAAAACCCAAACAGTTAGCATGCCGAAATGTGACAACCGATTCCATATTTATGCCTAAACGTGGCAACCGATCCCATATTTATGCCGGAATGTGGAAACCGATCTCATTTTATGTCGAAACGTGGCAACCGATCCAAGTTAGTTATGCCAGAACGTGGCAACCGATCCCATTCACACACCACAATCACAATCACAAGTATATCATCAAGATCATACATTTAAGTCATGATTTCATAGCATTCATAGATTCTCTATCTCATTTACAATAAGTGTTATCAACATTGCGACATTCATACATGTACAAGTATCATAATGAAGCAAGAACAAACATACATCACACAATCATAGAATCATAACCATCACCTACCTCTAAACAAGATTGAAACCCTAAAAAACTTGATCCTTCCCTTTCCAGATTCATTCCTCTTGTTCTTCGTCTACAAACAATCAATACAATACGGAATCAACAAACAAATGCTAATTACCTGAAACTATAACAATTCTATGAACCCTAGATCAAACACATGATCCCAATTATCCAAATTAGGTTGTTTCCACCATAGAATCTATAACAAAACCTTCCCCCATCAATATTTACCCATCATATTACGTTCTACGGATCAAAAAATGGATTTGGGGAGTGAAAAGCTTACCTTTAGCCTCAATAATGGTGATAAATGAGTATGAGTCGCCTGGGAGTCATTCTTTAGCTCTGAAATTCAAAAAGTGCATAATGAGGTCATTTAGGGGTTTATTAACAACTTTAATTCGCGTCGGGCCCGCCACAACGGCTACCACCCCACCACAACGGCGACGCTTGAGCGGCCAAAACAAAATAGAGAGTTATTTCAAGAATTCCAAAATTCCCATTTCACAACTCACCTCTAACCCATGATGATCAGAAAAATACTCTTTATGCAAAGATCAATTCCAGGAGTTCTACTTGCCCAAATTCGATTTCGTAAAGTCGTACGGATTCCTTAACGAGTTATCTAACTACTCATGCAATTAAAATCATAAATGATTCACCCCATTATTACCATATTTCACTACACCTCAAAAACTCCGATTTCATCCAAATCTGTACTAGGTTGGAAAAATCGAAATATTATGAAAAAGTTTTCCGACAGCAAATTTTCCCCCGTTGGCATTTCTATAACGACGGGTACATGTCGTTACAATGAACCAAACTTTTAATAGGTGGCATAACTGAGCCTTTTATGAAGGTTCGATGACATATATGAGCCTTTTTCCTTTTTTAATTACCGTAAATTGTGGTGAGTGGTGCTATTGTGGTGATCTAGCTAGTACGTTAATTTAAAATGTTTAGAGATATTCGTTGAGTTTGTAACGATGCAACTCATGTAGTTAATTATATACCGTTCATAATTTCATACGTTAAAATTTTATGAGCTTGAAAGATACTTAAATATGGTCACATTTGTCTGAGGGGAATTATTTAATAGACAAGTCTAGGTTTCTGTTCCAGTAAACCATTTGAGTTGTAGGTTGTTTATCATGATTAATGCTTTTATCTTAATTGAGCTCTCCACCTTTCACAAAGACATAAAATCAAGCCCCATTTCCACCATTCAGCAACTTTTTTCTGCGTCTCATGAAAATATATTCTTAATAGAGCTCTCACCAAGTGGAATTTGTAATGGGTCAGTAGAGTTGCACCCCCATTTCTGGCCCTATAAAATATGACCCTCAAAGAAAGAAGATTATATATATATACATATCTACAGGTCACACATCGTTGATTCTCCATGGGTTTATTCTGTCTCTTAAATTGAGAAGGAATGCTTTATAAAAACATGGAAGGGATCTTTTTTGATGAAGCATAACATGAGAAAAAAGTTTGTTAGTGAATGATGGTAATATATATTCTTGAATTTATAAGCTAAATTGTAATAGGGCTACACTCTATTGGCATGCAGCTCTTTTGGTGGCTCCATATAACAGCTTGATTAAATATTTGGGCAGACATGCGAAAGGAGAGTTGCCCTATTACTATCTCATCTTAATGTAATTAATTACATGCACTTTGACACTTGATACTAAATCACTGGTAAACGATATGCATAAAGTACTACTATATTACTTGTCGAAATTAACATCAACATAAATTAATTAGTAAGGTTTAACTAGATTCCGTGTTTAGGTGTAATTGTCAAGACCAAAAATTGTTCTTCCAACATCGAAAGTCTCATTTTGAAAGAAGAATATGTTGAAAAGACTATCATACACAAGAAGAAACTATGAATCTATATGTGTCTACCCAAATCTAAGGCTAAGATGAAGTATTCTGTATAAACAAGGAACCTAACTCGTCAACTCCTAATATTCTCTTTCCCTATGATTTTCTCCCTCCATTTCAATTTGATTAAATGTGTAATAGAATGAAAGATCTAGTCATATTCCAGTAGGTGAGAAACGAACAAATACAATACATTAGTTTCTAACTAATGAAACAAATTAAGAGGGATTCCTATAAATTTTGTACCTAAATATAGCTATGTACATTACTAAGATTTATGTCAATATACATTATGTAACTGTCACGATCCAGGGGCACGCCCTAGATGTAACATGGCATACAAGACCCCGAGAGGCCTCATATAAGTCACTTAGCTTTCATAAACATAAGATAATAGAAAATACGGGATTTTTAAAACATTTTAACAATATGAAAGTCTTTTATAAAACGAAGCGGAAGTCTTTTACACTTTGTCTCAAACCATCTAAAACATGAATATTTTTGGGACAAAGCCCATACAATAGTTCAAAACATTAAATGAAAGACATAAGGAAATGGTGATCAAATCCTCGAATGCTATGAGGACTCAGCAATCATTAAAGCTTAATCTACTATGATCCTAGCCACGGTGATGAGAGTCGATATCGCCGGATGCTACATTTGGACAAGAAATGTAGGAAAGAGTATGTGTTAGTACAAACATGTACTAAATATGATAGCTAGCATAAATCATCAACATAAGCATAAGAGATAACAACATAAGTCATAAGCATAATCAATGCAAATAAATCGTCACAATATAAGAGGAACACTTCTTGAATTAACCTCACTTATCCTTAGTCAAGCCATGGGTTATCACCTCTAGTCATACATATCAAGGAAGGAAATTCAAGTAACAATCCAAGCTAATTATTCATCATACTATAAAATCTCATATCAAAACATACTTAATATACTTCCTTGAAGTAACCTTGTTTCATCACAACTATGGTACTTTGATTGGAGACTTGTCCCTCTTTAACTATTTCTATCCGTGGAAGGCATATAATCTTACCAACCCAAGCTAATACATTATCCATGAATGGTTACTATTTACCAATTCAAGGATACTAAGGAAAAACACTGTATTTTGCTAGACCAAGCTGAACTGGAAAGCACCTCATTAGGCAAGTCCAACATTTTCAAGGAAGGGTACTATTTCTCAATCCAAGCTATACATGAGTTCTACTATCTCAAGCTATCATGGGTTTGTCTTGTCTTACCAATCAAGCTATTCTTAGAAGTGTACTATTTCTCAATCGAAGCTATTATGAATTGGTATGGCCTTACAAATAAAAGCTACCATGTAAACATATCATCATGCTAGTTCAAGCTATCCATGAAAGGGTGCTATTTCTCAATCCAAGCTACCATGAATTGGTATGGCCTTACCAAGACCAGCTACCATGCAAAGCACCCTATTGTGCTTAGTTCAAGCTAACCTTTGGAAGGGTACTATTGCTCAATCCAAGGCTATCCATGAGATCTACTAACTCAAGTTATCCATGAAATGGTCTTGTCTTACCAAGTCAAGCTATCATGAAGGGATCTCTTATCGCTACAACAAGCTACTATGGGTAACATATCTCAGTATGCTAACCCAAGCTAAGTCTTATCTATCATAGTTCATACATTCTTTGATTCATTTTAGGTGAGCAAGCCTTTCAACGTAGAATCATTCTATGTGAGAAAACCTTTTACATCTATACAGTCATAGAGTAAATCATGTGGGTAAATCCCTTCCACAACAATTCTATCTAATAATAAAAAATTATCATATAAGCTTTAATCTCAAAGCCCTAATAGTCGTAACTCATCTTTTAAGCTTTACTCTCAAAGCCCTGTATCTCAATTATCATCATATGCCTAAATCTCAACACAATTCTAGTCATAACTCATCATCTAAGATTTGATATCAAGAAATTCATATCTATATGCTTCACTCTCAAGCAATCTATAATTTACCATATCAATCCTATATGAATACATCTAAATCCTCAATTTCCCTTTTCATGGAGTAAAACTCACATATATCAAATTCATCTTAGAATCATAGGTTAGGCATGAGTACATGTAAATTCATACTAAAATCATTGAATCTACTCAATTCAAGCATAAACAATCATAATCCACTCATTTGGATCAACATTCATCAATACCCACAACATTAGAAGAAACCATATCTCAATTTAGAAATTTCTACTTCTTAATTGGGATATATTAAGGGGCTCCATGGATTAAAGGATTCCATGGATGAATAATCCACCATACCTTTCTTACAAAGCCCACAAATTCTTAAGGAATGAAGAATTGATCTTGATCCTAGCTCCAACTCTTTCTTCTTCTTCAAATTCTAGAGAGAGAAATATTTGAGGGAAGAACTTTGGGATTTCTTTTGGTGTCTTGGAAATAATGACTTCAATGGTGTGTTTAAATGGTTAAAATCACTTATATAGATGTACTAGGCTTGGGTAAAATGGCCTAGCTTTATTCTAATTAAAACTGAAAAAGACCATTTCACCCCAATCTTGGCAGTGCACTGCCTTACCTCACGAAGGGCTCCACGAGCCATGGTCCCTCTCGTGGTCACCAACCAATGGATAGGAAGCCACTACCCTAACCCTAAAAACTAAGTCATCTTCACGACCCCTTCCATGGCCCGTCAAGGCCTTCACGAGCCGTCTAGTGGCTCGTGGGGAGGGTCCAACTTTTGGGAAGCTTGTGAAGCTACTTCCTCGCCACCACGAGTGGCACCATGGTCCGTGGTGGCCACCACGAGCCTTGAAGGATCTCTTGGGAAGGTGGACAGTGCATAGGGAATGTTGGGCTGCCCTAGCCCTCTCCATTGACTCTTGCCCTCTTCCTTGGCTCTTGCACTCACACACTTAGCCATATTCTAGTCTACTAGATTTCGAGGGCGTTACAGTAACAATCTCCCTCAAGCTGGTGCAGCCATATTGGTCATGCTCAACTTGTTATAGAAATATTCAATCTGAGTTTCATTCAGTGCATTAGTGAGCTAATCAACTATTTGTTCTCATGTCTTCATAAAGCATCCTACTGATTTTGAGAAGCATAAAACTAGGATATTCAAATGATAATGCAATAAGGAAATGATGATTACTTGAGTCTTCATGATAAAGACACAAGGTGAAGATAATAGTTATTTTATGATGATGAAGATGACAGTGTTGGTGATGAAGATGAAGTGATCAAGAAAGAAGAGCCTCAAAAAGAAAAATAGAGTTCTGTAGCTTTGATCACGTTGACAAGTAATGTTGTTCTTCTACAAATACGAAAATTGTATAAGTTGATCCTCTAAAGGAACACAATAATTGCAATGCAATCTAAGGGACAATGGAAAACATTACCACGGAGTTGAAGTAAGCATGTTAGATAGACTTGGCTCAACAATTAAATGTTGTTGATAAACAAGGAACACCAAGAAAGAGGATACCAAGGAACATGTCCACCAAACATGTAGAAGTTTCTCTTTCTCATGTAGACAACTTCATTCTGATTTTTACTTTGATAAGCAACTTGCAACAAAGTTACAAAGGTAATTTCCCAAGAAAATGGAATCACCTAGGAAATAAACTCTCAATACCTCACTCTTAAAATAACTCTATTTTAATCTGTCACGCCCCGAGGCTACCCCCTTGACGTAACATGGGACCTAGGATCATGAGTGACCCCAAGATAACCCTGTGTCTTGCATATATCAAGAATAATGAGAATAACTGAGTAAGACATGTGGTATGTGTGTCTTGCCCTAAAGCTACATCCAGGATACAGACCCGGGACCTAGGATCATGAGTGACCCCAAGCTAACTCTGCTAGCATATCATGAGCATACTTAAATATAACTAAATTAAGAAAGTAATTTACGTAAGCTTAAATCATCATAAAATTGAAATGATAGGGAATACCAATTACTATCTGAATAAATAATCTGTTAGTTTAATGACAAATGAAATATCACACTCAAAAGCTAAAAATGAATCTAACTATATCTGAAATAAAGCCTCTAACTAACTAAAGATGTTGGGACATGCCCCAGCTAAATCTAGCAAAAACTGAAGGTAAAAAGATAACATGTCTGCCGTCCTCGAAGAATAAGGACTCACCATTGATGCTGATGAATTGGAGATCAGGAATAGTTCTATGCGTGATCTAAATGCGAAGGAACTTAACGTACATCACGAGAAGATGTAGCGCAGAGTATGCATCAGTACTTGAAAGGTACTGAGCATGCAAGATAGAATAAGGCTGAATAAAATATGTAACTGAACAAAGCGATAAAGAAATGATATAATATGAGCATGATACTATACTAAAATACTGAACATGAAGTAACTGAATGCAATGACAAAGTTTATAATATGCTGAAACTGAATATTGAATTGTAACTGATAACCTGGTCAATGCACTAGAATCGGACTGTGGGAGCTACTAATAACCGACTTTAAACCACATGAGCTAAATGTGGAGTCCGATGTATACGCCCCATTGAGTGGACCCAATATACCCTGCCAGAGGTATAGAGGCATGAGTGGCATGATTACTAAACTGATTCCCACTGAGGGGACTTATAACCTACGGGGGCACGTAGTTCTGGGACTTGAGGGTGACTAACCCTAGTCCAAACCGGTATAAAGCCTACTCCCAACTGAATATATGAAAATTATAACATAACTGAAATAAACTAGATATCTCAATAACCTGACATGCAAATCTGAAAATGCAACATGTATATCTGATAATGACGCATTCGAAAATTGAGGCATGTAGGTTTGTTTATCTATACTAGCTAATGTAATTCATGAACTACAAGAACTACATCAATAGGGTTCCGAGTTTATGCAAGAATCTAGGCAATAACAATACTAACACATGGTAATATAATTAAGAATGCTAAAGTAACTAAATTATATTAATCTACTGAAACTCTAGAAATCCTAGGTCTAGATAATATGGCGGGAATAAAGAATCTGACTGAACTCTAGGAACCCATTGGGTTAAAGGAACCCACTAGTGAAATACCACATACATGATGACGAAATTTACGGAGAAATCTTTCGATTTTGGGGTTGGAACTAAAGAAAACCTTGCTACGTGTTCTTGAGGGGCTGCTCGACTTTCTTTATGGTTTTCTCTAAGTTTCACTTGATTTTTGGTGAATGGTTGATTAGGGTAAGTTCGAATTTAGTTAATAGTCTTAAACTGGCCAAAACGACGTAGTTTACGGGTCCAACACATAGGGAAAGGATCAAACGACCACTAACTTAAAAGTTATCGGGGCCAACTGATGGACAGACCAACAGACCGTGGATGGACCGATGATCTGTCCTGGTTAACCGTCGTTCGGCTTCAAAGACTGGGTTCCCAGGGGTATGAACCACGGGCATAGACGAAGGACCCTGGTTCCACCTACGGTCTGTACGTCCTGGCGTGGGTCAACCCTTGGTTGAGAAATTATAGGTTTCTGGGAGGGCTGCAGGTGGCCATCCACATACCCCACCTATAGTCCATGGGTGGTGCCCGTCACTGGCTCCTGCAACTTCTAATTTTTGAAATCTTGTTCGTCTAGGATACGGGGTGTTACAATGCGGAAGCTAAAAAAATGGATAACTAAAAGTGGAGAAAACCCCAGCTAGTCTGAATATGTAAAACAGTATGAAAGTCTAGTGATGACGGAAACACCACTTAACAACTCAAGATGTAACTACTACTATGTCTGAAAAACCTCTAACTGAGTTGAGTTGCTGGGAAATGCCCCCCATCTAACCCTAACAAAAATTGAAAACTGAATAAAAAGACTAAAATGAAAAGAATGCCAATTGCCCTCAAAGTATGAAGACTCACCATTGAAGCTGCTGAAGTTAGACCGAGAATTGATCTAAGAGTGATCTAGATGCTCAGTACTTGAACTTACATCATGAAAGAATGTAGCATAGAGTATGCCTTAATACTTGGAATGTACTAAATATGTAGGATATAGATACTAAGTTGAATAAAAGATATATAAGTTGAACAATACATAAATGGGCAATGATGTAATCTGAGTAGAGATATAGATACTGAAATATAACTGAAAAACTGAATTGAATACAATGACCAAGTACTAATAATGAAGATAACATGTTGAGGTGTATACTGATATAACTATTGAAAACCTGGTCAAATGCACTAAGAGTCTTACTATGGGAACTACTATTAACCGACATAAACCATGTGAGCTACACATGGTGTCCGATGCATATGCCCCATTGAGAGGACCCAATATACCTTGCCAAGGGTATAAAGGCATGATTGGTGTGATCACTAAATCTGATGCCCAATAGAATGGACTTATACTTCTACGGGGTCACGTAGTTCTGGGACTATAAGGGTACGCTGAACCCTAGTCCAACTCGGTATTAAGTCTACTCCCAACTGAATATGTATATGAAACAATGTAACTGAAATACTGAATAGCTCAAAATACTAACATGCAATATGTGAATGCAACATTTATATACTTATAATTTAACATTCGCAATCTGAAGCATGATTATCTGTTTAACTGATCTAGCGAGTAAAATTCTTGAACTAAGAGAATTTACACAAACTAGGGTTCTGAGTTTCATACAAGGATTTAAGTGAATTTTTCAAGAAACATGCTATTTTGATTAAGGATACTACCACAGCTAATTCACAATAAATATCCAAGTATTTAGAAACCCTAGGTCTAACCAAGATATGGAGAATCAAGGACCTGACTATATTCTCGGGACCTAGTGGCTGAAAAGATCGAGTAGTGAAATCCCACATACCTGGTAATGAAATCTACAGGGAAATCCTTTGGATTTCGAGTCTGAACTTTGAAGAACAGTGCGGCTTGTTCTTGGGAGGTTTGGTCAACTTTTCCCCTTCTTTTTGCTCCAAGTTTAGATGATTTATGGAGAATGATGGTTCTGGGTATATCTGACTAAGTTGTTAAGCTTAAACTAAGTAAAAAGACGTAGTTTAGGTGCCCAATGCATAATGGGAAAGTACCAAAACGACCATGACTTAAATCTAACGAGTACCACCTACTACAGGACTTACGGGCCATCATTTGACCTACCAACCGTCATTAGGAGTCGTCGTTCATGCTCTAGCCTATGGGACTTCACTAAAATCAGCATAAATTTTTACTCTGAGCTTGGATTTTAGAAAACTTGCTGGTGTTGGAAAGAGAATAAAATTATCTTAAATTTGATAGGTCATGGGCCACCTAATTTATTTTGTGCTAAAAGATATCACCGTTTGAAGTTCACCAACAACCATTTTCCTCCAATTGGCTGCTAACCCTCACCTACGGTCCATCGGTCCAACCATGGACCCTACTGGTCGACCATGGGTGGGATCAGAGACCATAAAAATTTGGACCTTAACGACGGAACCCCACCTACGGTCTGTGAATCTACCTACCGTCTGTGGGTGATTTCGTTGGTACTGGAACTAGATTTCTGAAAATTAGGATTTTCTTCATTTTGAGATCTGATGTGTTACCTTATCTCTCCCTTGGGAACACTGTCCTCGAATGAAGTCTAAACAAGTTGAGTATGAGGGAAGGCGATGAAATCCCTACCACTAAGTACTAGAAACTGATATCTAACTAAACTGAGTTACAAGAACATGCAATTATGCTGAAATACAAGAACAACTGAAGGAACAAGATATTGAGACTGAATTTACGCAAGAGTATGCTGAGAGACTGAAGAAGAACTGTTACCTCAAGGTGAAACAGAATTGGAAGGAAAGAGGTTAGAAACCTTCATAGTTACTTCTGCTTCCCAAGTAACTCCCTCTACGGACAGAATCCTCCACAATACCTTCATTGAAGCTACTTCTTTATTCCTCAACCTACGAACTTGACTGTCAAGAATCTCAACTGCCAACTCTTCATAAGTGAGACTATCCTTCATAGCCATACTCTCTAATGGTACTATCGATGTCGGATCACCCACACACTTCTTCAATAATGAAATGTGAAAGACTAGACAAACTGTTGCTAGTTCTCTAGAAAATCTAACTCATAAGCCACATTAACAACCCTTTTTCACGATTTTGTTAGGATCTACATATCTAGGACTGAACTTCCCTTTCTTTCCAAATCTCATCACCCCCTTCATAGGTGATACCTTTAGGAAAACCAAATCATCGATTTCGAACTCGAAGTCCCTTCTCCTCACATCTGCATAGGACTTCTGACGACTCTAGGCTGTCTTTAGTGTTTCTCTGATGAGTTGAACTTTCTCCATAGCCTCATGAATTGAATATGTCCCTATCAAGGATACTTCACCTACTTCAAACCAACCAATTGGGGACTTGTATGTATGCCAATACAGTGTCTCATATAGGGCCATCTAAATTCTGAAATGGAAGCTATTATTATAAGCGAAATCTATGAGAGGTAGGTGACCATCCCAACTACCCTTGAAATCGATCACACAAGCTCTCAACATGTCCTCTAACGTCTGAATGGTACGTTCTACCTGACCATCCATTTGTGGACAAAATGTTGTACTGAGATTTACATGGATAGAAAGACCTTTCTGAAATGACTTCCAGAAATGAGAGGTAAACTGAGGACCTCTACTGAGATGATAAATAAGAGAACCCAATGCAACCTGACTACCTCATGGATATAGAGTTTGGCATAGTCCTCCGCTGAATCAGTAGTCTTGACATCCAAGAAGTCAGAGGACTTAGTAACCCTTTCCACGATCACCCAAATGGAGTCATGTTTTCTGCGAGTACAAGGTAAACCCGTAATGAAGTCCATGTTTATCACTTCCCACTTCCATGTAGGAAGGTTAATCTATTGAGTCATACCTTCTGGTTTTTGATGTTCTACCTTAACCTGTTGACAATTAAGACACTTAGCCACGAAGTCTTCTATGTCCCTCTTCATGTCGTTCCATCAAAAGACTTCCCATAGATTACGGTACATCTTAGTGGCACTTGGATGGATGGAATACCTAGAGTTATGAGCTTCTAAAAGGAATTACTACCTCAACTCACCCACATTATGAACACATAATTGACCCTGGTAACGAAGTACACCATCTTCCCCTTGGGAGAAAACCTCAACTTTCTACTGATGAACTACACCTTTCAACTGAAGTAATATAGGATTGCTATCCTATTTTTCCTTAACCTCCACTACCAGTGAAGATTCTGATCCATTCAAAACTATTACCCCACAAACAGAAGTGTCCGTAAGGAAGACTCCTAAGCGAGTAAGCCAGTGAACATCTTTTGCTAGTTCTTTCCTTTCTTTCTCAACATATGCTACACTACCCATAGACAGCCTGCTGAGAGAATCAACCACGACATTGGCCTTACTAGGATGGTAAAACACATCTATGTAATAGTCTTTGAGGAATTCAAGCCATCTCCTCTTACTAAGATTCAACTCTTTCCAGGTGAACATGTATTGGAGGCTCTTATGATATGTGAATACATCAACAAGAACACCATACAAGTAGTGTCTCCAAATATTTTGGGCAAATACTACGGCTGCAAGCTCGATGTCATGAGTCGGGTAGTTCTTCTCATGGATTTAAGTTGTCTAGAAGCATAAACTATGACCTTACCTCGCTACATCAACACACAACCTAGGCCGACTGTTGATCCATCACAATAAATCGCATAACCTTGTGAACCATCTGGTACAATCAAGACCGGAGAAGTATTCCACCTAATCTTCACTTTTGATAAGTTTTTATCATACTCATCTGACCCCTGAAATTTGACCTTGTTCTTAGCCAATTTGGTCAATGGGGAAGCTATGGATGAAAATCCTTCAATAAATCTCATGTAATAACCAGCCAAACCCAAGAAACATCTGATATCTGTTGAAGAGGTGGGTTTGGGCCAGTGTTGTACTGCCTGAATTTTTTGAGAATCTACTCGAATCTCCTTGTTGGATACCATATGACCAAGGAGAGTGATAGATTGTAACAAGAATTCACATCTGGTGAACTTGGCGAATAGCTGGAGATTTTGAGAGTCTGCAGGACAACTCTCAGATAAGTCGTATTCTCCTACTCACTCCGAGAATAAATGAGGATATCATCAATAAAGATGATGAAGAATAATTACAAATACTGTTTGAACACTCTATTCATTAAGTCCATGAAAGCTGCAGGAGAATTTGTTAGTAAAAAAAATATAACTACAAATTCATAAAGACCATACCGAGTTCTGAAAGCTGTCTTCGAAATGTCACTATCTTTAACTCTGAGCTGATCATAACCGGACCTGAGGTCTATCTTAGAAAAGAAACAAGCACCCTAAAGTTTGTCGAACAAGTCATCAATCTTGGTGATGGGATACTTATTCGTGATTGTGACCTTGTTCAACTGCCGATAATCAATGCACATTCTAGGAGAACCATCTTTCTTTTTCACAAACAACACTCGAGAACCCCATGGAGAGATACTACGTTTGATGAAGCCTTTATCTAGAAGGTCTTTCAGCTACTCTTTTAATTCCTTAAGCTTGGATGGAGCTATTCTATAAGGAGGAATTGAAATGTGTTGGGTATATGGAAGGAGATCTATTCCGAAGTCAATTCCCCTTTCGGAAGGAACTGCAGGAAGATCTTTTAGGAATAGTTTTTGAAACTCATTTACTACTACGACTGACTCAAGAGTTGGGGTTTTAGAGTTTGAATCCCTAACCCGAATCAGATGATAGATATACCATTTGGAAATCATTTGTCTAGACTTAAGGTAATAGATAAATCAACCCATAGGAAGTAAGAAACCACCCTTCCATTCTAAGATTAGCTTATTTGGCTACTGAAACCGAACGATCCCAGTTCTACAATCCTCTGAGGCATAACAGGAACGTAACAAATCCATGCCTAGAATGTTATCAAAATCTACTGTTTCTAACTCTACAAGATCTGTTGAGGTGACTTTCTGAGAGACTGTCACTGTGCCATTTGTGTATACCCGTCTAGCTATAGCTGGGTCACCAACTGGAGTAGAGACTGAGAAGGGTTCTGAGACAGTTTTTGGACTCACCCCGAAGTTTACTACTATATAGGGAGTTACAAAAGATAGTTTAGCCCCTAGATCTAACAATGCATAAACATCTAAATGAAAGACTTGTAATGTACTAGTGACCACATCAGGAGGTCCTGGCGACCCTGGAGAGCATACAACCTATTCTAGTACTAACCGCCACCTGTACCTGATAAAGCACCCTGCTGAGTTGGGCGACCTGCTGGTGCTGCTGGATGTGTAGAGTGAGTCTTGTTATTGTTACCTCCTTGCATCTGCCTGGAAGAAGGGAAATCCTTCAACATATGGCCAGACTAACCATACCCAAAGCATCCTTCCCTGCCTGCCAGACACTCGCCCGGATGGTTTTTACCACACTTTGGACAGGTTGTGAAAGTTATGTTATGTGAATTACTCCCCCTGAGACTTAGATTTTGATGCCCTACCTTTCTGATCCTGTCGAAACTTGGGGGATGAAGTACTAGTTGATGAAGGGGCTGAGGTTGTAGACCTTTGTTGAAACTGTGAGGGATTTCCACCACTCAATTTCTGCTAAGAGTATTAATAATTCCTTATTCTAGCCTACTTGTTGTCCTTATCCATTTCTTTAAGCTTATCTCCCACAACCTGATGGGTATGAGTCATGAGTCTAGAGATATCCATATCCACTAGAAGCATAGCATTCCTGATCTCGGTCTTTAATAGATAGGATACCACGTACAAGAACTTACTCATTTGTGCCCTTGGATCGGCAACCATGTGTGGAACATACCTTGAGAGTTGAGTGAACTTAAACCCATATTCTTGGACTAACATTGAACCCTTCTTCAATTTTATAAACTCTTGAGCCTTAGCTTCTCTTAACTTCCTTGGGAAGAACCTGTCCACAAAAGCTCCAGTAAAGCAATCCCATGTAACAAGAGTTGCATTCTCACCCCTGCTTTCCTTCCACTATGTGAACCAAATATGAGCTACATCTTTGAGTTGATAGGATGCTAACTCAACACTCTTAGTACCAGTCAGTTGCATTACTCTATGAATTTTCTTAACCTCATCAATGAAGTTCTATGGGTCCTCAACAACCTGTGAACATAGAACTAAGTTGGATTCATCTGAACAAAGTCTCCAACCCTAGTTGCAGTTGATCCACCATTAATGTTTGAAGGAACTAGAACCTGTTGATTGTTCTGCTTGGCTACACTTTGAGCCAAGACCTGGATCGCATTTTGAAATTCTGCATTCGTAACTTCATGGTTTAGGACTGGAGAAACTGCATTAGCATTGCATGCATTAGGATTCCGTGCGTAAGCTCTATGAGGAGGCATGATCTGAAACATAAAATGAAGGATTAGAAAGAAGAAGTTGGATCAAACCAACGATAAGAATATCAAGGAAAGTGAAGTTTTTCTTAAAACACTTCGTAGCCTCCCTCTCATAGATGTAGAGCGCTTCACACCCATCAAAGAGACTCTACTTAGTGCTGCTTTCCAACATCCTAGGACTCTTAAACCTAATGCTCTGATACCAAGTTTCTCACTCCCTAAGGCTACCTCTTGACGTATCATAGGACCTAGGATCATAAGTGACCCTAAGCTAACCATATGTCTTGCATATATCAAGCAATTACTAAATAAGACATGTATTATGCGGAAGCTAAAACAATGGATAACTCAAAGAGGGTAAAAGTCCAACTAGTCTACATATGTAAAACATAATGAAAATCTAGTGATGACTGAAACACCACTGAACAACTCAAGATACAACTACTAGTATGTGTGAAAATCCTCTAACTGAGTTGAGTTTCTGGGACATCCCCCCAGCTAACCCTAACAAAAATTTAAAACTGAATAAAGAGACTAAAATGGAAAGCATGTCTACTGTCCTCGAAGTATGAGGACTCACCACTGAATTTGCTGAAGTCCAACCGAGAATCGATCTAAGCGTGATCTGGATACTAAGTACCTTAACTTAAATCATGAAATGATGTAGTGCAGAGTATGTGTCAGTACTTGGAATGTACTAAGGATGCATGATATATATATACTAAGTTGAATAAAAGATAAATAAGCTGAACAATACATAACTGAACAATGATGTAATCTGAGCAGAGATATAGATACTGAAATATAACTAAAAAACTATAATGAATGCAATGACCAAGTACTAAATATGAAGATAACATGTCGAACGGTATATTGATATAAATATTGAAAAGCCGGTCAAATGCGCTAAAGATCTAATTGTGGGAGCTACTATTAACCGACATAAACCACGTGAGTGAAACGTGGAGTCCGATGTATACGCCCCATCGAGAGGACCCAATTTACCTTGATAGGGTATAAAGGCATAAATAGCGTGATCACTAAATCGCATGCCCAAAAGAGGGGACTTATACTCCTACGGGGGCACGTAGTTGTGGAACTATGAGGGTACACTTAACCCTAGTCCAACTCAGTGCTAAGTCTACTCCCAACTGAATATGTATATGATACAATGTAACTGAAATACTAAATAGCTCAAAATACTGACATGCAATCTGAGAATGCAACATTTATATATTGATAATTTAACATTGAAAATCTGGAGCATGATTATCTGTTTAACTAACCTAGCGAGTAAAATTCTTGAACTAGGAAAATTTACACAAACTAGGGTTCTGAATTTCATATAATGATTTAAGTAAACTTTTCAAGAAACATTCTATTTCGATTAAGGATACTACCAAAGCTAAATCACAATAAATATCCAAGGATTTAGAAACCATAGGTCTAACTAAGATATGGATAATCAAGGAGTTGAGTGAAGTTTAGGGACCTAGTGGATGAAAATAATACACTAGTGAAATCCCACATACCTGTGACAAAATGTACGGGGAAATCCTTAGGATTTTTGGGTTGAACTTTGAAGAACATTGTTGCTTGTTCTTGGGAGGTTCGGTCGACTTTTCCTCTTCTTTTTGCTCCAACTTTGGATGATTTTTGGAGAATGATGGTTCTGGGTATGTCTTACTAAGTTATTAGGCTTAAACTGAGTAAAACGATGTAGTTTAGGCATGAAACGACTTAGTTTAGGTTTCCAACACATAGGAGAAAGGACCAAAACAACCCTGACTTAAAGTTGACGAATGCCACCTACTACAGGACTGACGGGCTGTCGTTTGACCTAATAACCGTTGTTAGGTGTCGTCGTTCATGCTCTGCCTGACAGGGCTTCAATAGAACGGGCATAACTTTTTACTCTGATCTTGGATTTTAGCATACTCGCTTGTGTTGGAAAGAGGATAAATTATTTTTAATTTGATAGGTGATGAGTCCACGATTTAGACTCATTTAGGGCTTTAATCGAATAGATTTAGTGTCTTTAAATGCATATTTTATGCCAATAACTTATGTAAATCCTTGAATTTTAGGTATTTGGATTGAGGAACAAAGCATGGACACTATTGAGCAAAAAGAAACAAGGCAGATGAAAGAACGAAGAAATGAAAGCATGAGGATTGCCTAATCCATTAGGCGAGTCATCGAATGGCCATTGTCTCACCTAATGTTCCAGTGTGCCGAGCACAGAAGGACAAAATCAAGTCGGCAATAGAAAGGAGTAGTCGGCGAGTCGCCGAATGGTTCCGCGATGCAGTGCCATATCACCCAAAGTAAAAACCTGAAGATGCTGAAGGCCAAAGCAAAAAGGTGATGGAATCGACCAAAGGGTGGATCACCGAGTGGATCGGCAATCCCGACTTATTACGCCGAATGGTCCTTCGCAGTACATTTTTGGGCAACTATAAATACATTTTTAAATTCATAGTTTAAAGAGAGTTTTGAGAATTAAGTTTAGATTTTATCATTGTTATTATTCAGTTTTCAAGTGAGAGCTTAGGACTAAGTTTTTGGAGACATTTTCCCTTAACTTTGAAGATTTTAAAATTTCCATTTCTATGAAATTGGAAGTGGGTGTTGAAGATTCTTCATCTTAGACCTTTGTAAAGACTATATCAATTCTACAGCTGATGGAAATCCAACTTGGTAACGATTTTTACCTTTTTATGATGTTTAGCTAAAACTCCAATTCTTGGGGTGTGATTATGTGATTATGGGTTGATTTAGCTGCTGGGTATTGTTAATTGATAGTGTAAACGTTGTTTAAAACTGAATTCGTTCAGTGATTGTGGTTGAAATTAATGGGTTGTAGTTGCAAATACAATCTTAACTTCTTCTTTTTTGGCTTGCTCAAGAGAGAGGTTTTAAAACCAATATTTCTGAATCAATGGTCTGTGTGTATTGGATTGTTATGGGTTCAGCTCGAGAGCCTGAACCCTAAACCTTTTTCCACACATGCAGATCGAAAGACTGAATGGACTAAAGCAAAGGTTGTGCTTAATTGATGCTTATTGATGTTCGAGAGAAACCAATTTGATTCGGGGTAAATTGTTCGAGAGAAAGTTTATCCCCACTAAAGTCTAGCTTATTCACTGATTTACAGCTATTCACTATTTATTGCAATTACCCGGTTGTCTGCCTTATCCCATAATTCAATCACATCCCAAGAACCCGTCTCCATATTTGCTATTTTTCGTACTATTTGTTGTTTAGTTGATAATTGAAACCAAATCACTCTGATATTTGACGCTTGTGTCATTCCAAACATAAACCATGCTTTTATTCGTAAACATTTTTAGCTATAACTGACTTGAGCATATTCATGTTTTCTATTGATTCTCAATTACGAACCACTCCCTTGGAACTCGATCTCAACTCACATAGTTGGGTTATATTACTATTGAACGATCGCTGGCACTTAGTATTGGATAAAGTGTCCTGATACGTGAAATCAATAGGTCATGGGCCAACAAATTCAATTTATGCTAAAAGATATAACCATTTGAAGTTAACCCAACAACCATTATCTTCCAATTGGCTTCTAACCATCACCTATGGTCAGACCGAAGGTCTGTAGGTCCAACCACGGATCGTACTGGTCGACTGTGGGTGGCCGCAGAGACCATCAAAATTTGGACCTTAACGACGAAACCTGACCTACAGTCCCTGGTTGTTAAGACCCAGGGGTACACCCTAGAAGTAACACAGAGTACTTTACCCCGAAGGGGTCTCATACAATCCCTTAGTACATCATAACATAAGATATTAGAAAAGTATGGAGATTTTTCTAAAAAACTTTATCTATACAATCAAACTCTTTTATAAAAGCAAGCGGATGTTTTACTACACTTTTGTCTCAAACCATCTAAACTCAACTTTGAATTAAAACTTTTGGGACACAGCCCATACAATAGTGTCATGACATGAAAATAAAAGTCATAAAGGAAATAGTGGCTTTGTCCTCGAAGCTATGAGGACTCACCCAAATCTTCAACTTCTTGCTCCTTAGAAACCTATCCTCAGGAATGGAACTCAAGTCACCGAACCCTACATTTGATAAAAATGTAGGCAAAATATGTGTTAGTACAAAATGTACTAAATATGTAAGCTAGCATAACATCATAAGAGCAAACATAAGGATTAGTCAAATATAAGGCACAAGTCATGAGTATAAGAGACAATAACATAATCATAAGCATAATATCCAACATAGGCATAAATTAAGAATTATTCATCATAAAGCATAACTCATACACATAATCAATACTTAAACCTTCATATCATAAGAAAACCATTTTTTTGTAAGTAACCTCCAAGTATACTCGTGCAATGCATGGATAGGATCCCATATTCCCATACATACTAAGTATTCTTCTTGGTCATCATATTCATACTTACCATCTTAGGATCTCATCCTTAACTTATTGTCATAACCAATGGAATCTCTAATCTTTAGTCAATTATAACATAAGTAGGAAGGCAATTATATCACCTTCCTATTTAAGCATACATCATTTAAGAGAAACAGTTCATGATTCACCTCAAGACAAGCTTGTGCAATGCATGAACAAGACCCCATAATCCTACCCATGCTAAGGTAGAAACTTTAGGTTCTTCCTTCATGTTTATCATCTCTTAACATCATGAACACAAGGGGAATCACCATTAGTCATGCATGTATTGAAGGGGCCTACCAAGCGACAATCCAAACTAGTCATGCTCATGTTCATAAATGATAGGGGAATCACCTCAAGGCATACATGTTTAGTTAATCATGACGGACAAGGGGAATCACCTCAAGCCATATATATCATGAAATCATAAAAATAAGGGTAATCACCTCTAGTCACATATATTAATGAATTATAAGGACAAGGGGAATCTCCACAAGTCATACATATTAATGAATCATAGGTATTCACCTCCATATCCATTTTAATGTGATATAGGCATTCGCCTCTATATCCATTTTAATGTGTAATGTAGGTATTCGCCTCCACATCACCACATAAGGATCATAGGTAATCTCCTCCATGATCAACATAAAGGCTAATGTGTAATCACCGCTTGCCTTGGTAGTCATTCATATATAAAGGGTAATCGCGTCACACTCCGCATGTTTAACTAATTAGGAATAAGGGAACTCACCTAACATTCCTATCATGTAAGGGTCTTTTAGGGGAATCACCACAAATTTCATCACATTTCATAGTCCTAGGAATTAGATTCATTTCAGGTGAGAATAGACTTTCAACCTAAAATCATGCTATGTTAGAGAACCTTTTATAATAAATCATATTCATGCATCATACCATATCTACAACTCTACATTAGACATGGAAATAATCATGACTCAAGTGATTCTATCACTTCATATATTCATTAGGTAGATTAGGAAGATTAGGTAGGTAAAGGCCTTCCACTATAATTCTATCAATTAGTCTTTTATTGTCATATAGACTTTACTCTCAAAGCCTTAGCATACATAGTTCAACACATTGTCTTTACTCTCAAAACCCTAGTGATCAACTTTCATGACTAAAATCCCTACTCTCAAAGATTTACTTCTACAATCATCATTCATACCTAGATTTCAAGGCATTCTAACCACATTATTTATTATCAAGTGATTCTAGTCAGAATTCACCCTAAAGGTTCAACTTCAAGCTTTACAAGTCATGATACATCATATAATATTTATTCTAATTCAATTCATGTCTATATATTTCTATTTTTGAATTATTACTATACCTAACATCCATTCTAGAAGATCTCCTATGATAGTTTAATTTCACCTTTCATGGCATAAACCCACATAATATCAAACTCATCAATTAGACTAGGTTTAACCATGGAAATCATATAAATTCATCAAAATATTATAATTCAATACCAATTCTGTCATAAAGAAGTACTATCCACTCAATTGGAATCATACTTCAACACTACCCACAATGTAGGAAGAAACCCTAGCTAGAACTGGTTTTATCTTCACAATTGGGGGAAATCTAGGGGGCTCTATGGATGTAAGAATCCATATAAGAATAATCTAACATACCTTGAATATAAGGCCCTCACAAATCTTGAATCAATGGAGGAAGTTGATCTAGCTTGACCCTCTCTTCTTCTTCTTCTTCGTCTTGGAATTATCTAGAGAGAGGCTTTTTGAGATGATATAGGTATTCGCCTCCATATCCATTATAATGTATAATGTAAGTATTAACCTCCATATCACCACATAAGGATCATAGGTAATCGCCTCTATGATCAACATAAAGGCTAATGGGTAATCACTGCTTGCCTTGGGAGTCATTCATATATAAAGGGTAATCACCTCACACTCCACATGTTTAGCTAATTAGAAATAAGGGAACTCACCACACATTCCTATCATGTAAAGGTATTTTAGGGAAATCATTACAAGCCGCATCACATTTCATAGTTCTAGGACTTAGATTCATTTTCCGTGAGAATAGACTTTCAACCTAGAATCATTCTATGTGAGAGAACCTTTTATAATATATCATATTCATGCATCATACCATATCTACAACTCTACATTAGACATGGAAATCATCATGACTCAAGTGATTCTATCACTTCATACATTCATTAGGTAGATTAGGTAGGTAAAGTCCTTCAACCATAATTCTATCCATTAGTCTTCTATTCTCATATAGACTTTACTCTCAAAGCCGTAGCATAAATAGTTCATCACATTGGCTTTACTTTCAAAACCCTAGTGATCAACATTCATGACTAAAAACCTTATTCTCAAAGCATTACTTCTACAATCATCATTCATACCTAGATTTCAAGGCATGCTAACAACATTCTTTATTATCAAGTGATTCTCGTCATAATTCACCATAAAGGTTCAACTTCAAGTTTTACAAGTCATGATCCATCATATAATCTTTAACCTAATTTAATTCATGTCTATATGTTTCTATTCTTGAACTATTACTATAGCTAACATCCATTCTAGAAGATCACCTACGAATCCTCAATTTCACCTTTCATGGAATAAACCCACATAATATCAAATTCATCAATTAGACTAGGTTTAACCGTGGAAATCATATAAATTCATCAAAATATTATAATTCTGTCATAAACAAGTACTATCCACTCAATTGGAATCATACTTCAACACTACCCACAATGTAGGAAGACACCCTAGCTAGAACTGGTTTTATCTTCACAATTGGGGGAAATCTAGGGGGTTGTATGGATGGAAGAATCCATATATGAATAGGCTAACATACCTTGAATATAAGGCCCTCACAAATCTTGAATCAATGGAGGAAGTTGACCTAGCTTGACCCTCTCTACCTTTCCTTCTTGGAATTTTCTAGAGAGGGGATTTTTGAGATGATATAGGTATTCCCCTCCATATCCATTATAATGTATAATGTAAGTATTCACCTCCATATTACCACATAAGGATCATAAGTAATCACCTCTATGATCAACATAAAGGCTAATGGGTAATCACTACTTGCCTTGGGAGTTATTCATATATAAAGGGTAATCACCTCACACTCCCCATGTTTAACTAATTAGAAATAAGGACACATTCCTATCATGTAAAGGTCTTTTAGGGAAATCACCACAAGTCGCATCACATTTTATAGTTCTAGGACTTAGGTTCATTTTCCGTGAGAATACACTTTCAACCTAGAATCATTCTATGTGAGAGAACCTTTTATAATATATCATATTCATGCATCATACAATATCTAGAACTCCACATTAGACATGGAAATCATCATGACTCAAGTAATTCTATCACTTCATACATTCATTAGGTACATTAGATAGGTAAAGTCCTTCAACCATAATTCTATCCATTAGTCTTCTATTCTCATATAGACTTTACTCTCAAAGCCTTAGCATAAATAGTTCATCACATTTGGTTTACTTTCAAAACCCTAATGATCAACTTTCATGACTACAAACCCTACTCTCAAAGCTTTACTTCTACAATCATCATTCATACCTAAATTTCAAGGCATTCTAACCACATTCTTTATTATCAAGTGGTTCTAGTCATAATTCACCCTAAAGGTTCAACTTCAAGTTTTACAAGTCATGATCCATCATATAATCTTTAATCTAATTTAATTCATGTCTATATGTTTCTATTCTTGAACTATTACTATAGCTAACATCCATTCTAGAAGATCACCTATGAATCCTCAATTTCACTTTTCATGGAATAAACCCACATAATATCAAATTCATCAATTAGACTAGGTTTAACCGTGGAAATCATACAAATTCATCAAAATATTATAATTCAATACCAATTCTATCATAAACAAGTACTATCCACTCAATTGGAATCATACTTCAACACTACCCACAATGTGGTTTAGCTAGAACTGGTTTTATCTTCACAATTGGGGGAAATCTAGGGGGCTCTATGGATGGAAGAATCCATATATGAATAAGCTAACATACGTTGAATATAAGGCCCTCACAAATCTTGAATCAATGGAGGAATTTGACCTAGCTTGACCCTGTCTTCTTCTTCTTCTTGGAATTTTCTAGAGAGAGCATTTTTTAGATGAAGAACTTTGGGATCTTTTGGCGTTTTTGAATTAATGACTTAGTTGGGGTCGTTAATGAATTAAAATAGTTTATGTAGGTGAATAAAGTCCTTATAAAATGACCCCCACTTAAAACCAGGTAAAATTAATTTTTCCAAAAGGCCCCTCACTAGGTAACTCACTCCCAGGCACCATCACAGGGCTCACGAGCTGTGGTCCTACCTGTGGTCCTTTGGCAGTGGATATGGCTTGGTGTATTTGCCTCCACAATGCTAAGGCATGACCAAGAACCTTCCCACGAACCGTGGTCAAGACCACTGGCCATGAAGTGGCTCTTGGTCCATGGTCCAGTGACTTGGCTCCAAGGACTTGTCTCCTACAAAGCTAAGGCACCTTCACGAAGCCTTCCACGAGCCGTGGTCAAGACCACTGGCCATGGTGGTGTCCGTGAAGTATGGGAAGTGCTTGCCAAGGTTGGGGCTGCCTTGGCCTTTCGCTTGGGCCTTGCCCCTTTGCCTTGGCACTTGCCCTTTAGACTTGACCCTTGTAGCCCTCAACTAAACCCTAGATGGCCTACTAAGCTACGGGAAGTCAATTTACGAATCTAACCCTTGTTTCAAACTCTAAAACCTCCACGTAAAGCTCTAGTTTAGTCTACAAATTTCTGGAATGTTACACTGGTTCTACCTACGGTCCGTGGGTACTTTGCTTGGTACTGGCACCAGATTTCTGAAAAACTAGAATTTTCTTCAATTTAAGATACGAGGTGTTACATAATCACTCTCTATATTAACTCTATTGTGAAGACAACCTAGGTTAACTCTAGCCTACAAAATTACAACCATGACTAACTTTAGCCCAAGACACTACAACCACGGCTAACTCTAACCCACAACTTAAATCTACAAGATAAGAGAGAAAGTAAAATACCTCCATAAGAAGACTAGGTTTACAATGTTAGAGAAAAATAAAAAGAATCAACATCCTAGAACTTAATTAAATCAATTGTAAGGAACAAGTTCTTCGGTTGTTGGAGCTATGTCCTGTTAGAGCGCCTTGGTGACTTCGCAAATAAAATATGAATATTTTGATTTCACCAAAATTGGGTTTTAATATTTTGGTATGTTTAATACATATGGAGGATGAGAGAAGTGACTACATTGACAATTTAACAAGAGAGGATAACAACAACTTTTCTGTAGTGTTGCATTTCTACAACAATGACAACAACTTACGGTTATGGACAGTTGTGAGGGTTGACTCGTACAGATCGTTCTGGTTCTTAACTTGTCCCTCATAAATTCCCATATGGAATAAGATCTCTCTAAAAGATAGTTCCCCATGAATTAGCATTTAAATCATACAATAGATCAGCCTGATGTGTATTTGTTCCCTCATCTCGTTCCTTGGCAAGTTTGTCAAATTATCAAAACAATGCATAGTACTGCACTGACTATGCATCATTAAAAACATTGATGGGTTAGCAGTAATCACCCCTCTTATTTGTTTTAAGACTGACAATTCTCTTTCAGTCAGTGTTGCAAAAATAAAATAAAAAAGATTAGTACAACAACATCTAGGAATCTTTACTGGAAAATTACTATACCATACAAATTTTTTATAGTTTGGATCAATTATGGAGTAAAAGAATATATTGCAGATTCTGAATATTCAAAATATGCCTTCTTGCAATCTTTGTTGTTGTCAATTGATATATAGTAGCAAACAGTACAACATTGTGGTGTAACAAACCTGAATTGCTCACTATATTGATAAGAGAACTAAATAGCGATTATAATTTTAGAATCGTAATTGTAATACCCAAACAATTGAATAACAATGGAATTATGAAAATAACAAGTAACTAACGATAGAAGTAACACCTCGGATTCAAGAAGATGGGACAAAATGCAGCTTTCCAAGATCTTGTGTCAGGACAAACGGAAGCCACCGACGGACAGTGTGTCAGACCACGGACCTTAGGGTAGGGTCCGATTATTTGTTTCCAGACATAGAGGTCTCTGATCCCACCTATAACCAAAAAGTACGATCTATGGTTAGACCTACGGACCAGATTTGTCCATAAGTGAGGGTCAACAACTATTTAGAGAAAAATGGCTCTTGGGTCAACTTCAAACGGTCATATCTTTTAGCAAGAAATGACTTACCATCCATAACCTATCAAATTAAAGATAATTGAATCCTCTCTCCAACGCCTCCGAGTTTTGCTAAAATGCACGCCTGGAATAAAAATTTATGCTCGTTATAGTGAAGCCCTATCAAGTAGAGAAACAAACCATGACCCAGTAGTTCACCCCCGAAATCTAAAGGATTTCTCCGTAGATTTTTTAATTAGGTATGTGGGATTTTAATAGTGGGTTCCATTCACCCATTAGGTCCCTAGAATTAAGTTATTTCTTCAGATTCTCATAAACTGTTCAAACCTAGGGTTTCTAGATTTTCAAGATTTATTGTGATTATGGTTCCTTTGATCTAAATAGCTTGTTTCTTGAAAATTTAGTGTAATTCCATGCATAGAACTCAAAACCCTAGCTTGTGTAAATTTATCCTAGTTCATGAATTATACTTGCTAGGCCAGTCAGACCGAAATTCATGCTTCATATTTCAAATTCCGTGCTCTTAGTATATAAATGTTGCTTTCTCAATTTGCATGAAAATATTTTGAGCTAATCAGTATTTTCTGGATTTAGCTTCATGAATATTGAGACAAGAGTAGACTCAGCGCTGAGTTGGACTAGGGTTCAGCGTACCCTCAATGTCCCACAACTACATGCCCGCATAGGTTTATAAGTCCCCTCTGTTCGGCATCCCTTTTAGTGATCGTGCCACAGTCATGCCTCTATACCCCTGGCAAGGTATTTTCGGTCTTCCTGAAGCGGTGTATACATTGGACTCCACGTTTAGCTCACGTGGTTTATGTCGGTTAATAGTAGTTCCCAAAGGTAGAATCTTAGTCTAGTGACCAAGTTTTCAGAATTTACATCAGTATATAGTTCAGCATGTTACCTACATGATTAGTACTTGGTCATTGCATATAATTTATTTTTCAGTTATACTTCACTACATATCTATATCATTGTTCGGCTTATATCATTGCTCAGTTATGTATTGTTCAACTTATATACTTTGTACATTCCAAATATTGACGCATATTTTGTGCTACATCATTTCATCATGTAGGTTCAAGCACTCAGCATCCAGATCACGCTTAGATCAATTTTTTATTCAACTTGAGCAGCTTCAGTGGTGATTCCTCATACTTCGAGGACAATAAACATGCTTTCTATTTTAGTCTTTATTTCCAGTTTTCAGTTTTGTTAGAGTTAGCTGGGGGCATGTCCCAACAACTCAATTCAGTGGAAGCTTCTCAGACATAGTAGTAGATTCATCTTGAGTTGTTAAGTGGTTGTTTCAGTTATCACTAAACTCTTGTATATATATATTCATACTAGTTTGGTTTTTCCCCATTTCAGGTATCCACTATTTTTAGCTTTCGCAAAGTACATATTTTATCTAGCTATTTTCAGTATGGTTGATATATGCCAAACTTAGTTTTAGCGTGGAATTACTCATTATCCTAGGTCCCATATTATGTCTAGGATTTAGCCTCAGGGCGTGACAAACTTGGTATCAGAGCATTAGGATCAAAAGTCCTAGGGTTTCTGAAAGCCGCACTAAGTAGAGCCCCTTTCATAAGTGTGAAAGCGTCACACCTATAAGGAGGAGGCTACGAAGTGTTTAAGGATCATTTTTTTTCTATTCTTATGGTTCATGAGGTATGATTCAACTTCTCCTTTCTAATCATCGTTATGCATTTCATATCAAGCCTTCTCGTAGAGCTAATACAAGAAATGCTAATGCCTACTTTGGTAATACAGTTTCTCCAATCCCTAACCATGAGGTTACGAATGAAGAGTTCTGTAATGCGATCCAGCTATTTTCTCAGGCAATAGCTAACCATAACAATCAGTAGGCCCCAGTTCCTACAACCTCCACTGGTGGATAAACTGCAGTCAGGGTTCGAGACTTTGTTCGTATGAATCTACCTTAATTTCTAGGGTCGAAGGTTGGTGAGGACCTATAGAACTTCATTAATAAGGTTAAGAAGATTGTTAGTGTAATGCAAGTGACTGGTACTGAGAGTGTTGAGCGAGAATCCTATCAACTCAAGAATGTGGCTCATATTTAGTTCACATAGTAGAAGAAAACCAATGGTGAGAATGAAACTCTTGTGACATGAGATCATTTTACTGGAGCTTTTCTAGATAGGTCCTTCCCGAGAGAGTTAAGGGAGTCCAAGGCACATGAGTTTATGAACTTGAATCAGGCTTCAATATCAGTCCAAGTATACGGGCAGAATTTCACTCAGATCTCTAGGTATGCTCCACAGATGGTTGCTAACTCGAGTGCATGAATGAGCAAGTTTTTGTTTGGAGTATCCGATCTGGTCAAGATAGAATGCACGAATGATATGTTATTGAGAGACATGGATACTCCAGGCTCGTGACTCATGCTCAGCAAGTTGAGGGAAATAAGCTTAGGGAAATGGCTAAGGACAACAAGAAGGCTAAACCAGGGAATTATGAATATCTCATCAAAGGTCGGGCACTGGAAATCACTCACAGTCTCAGCAGAGGTCTAGAGCCCCAGTACTTACATCAACTAGTGCTCCATCCCCCAGGTTTCAATGAGATCAGAAAGGTAGGGCATCGGGCTTTAAGTCTCATAGGACTACTTCACACAAGACTTTCCAAACTCGTCCAAAGTGTGGTAAGAATCATCTGGGAGAGTGTCTTGCTGGCAGAGAGGGGTGTTTTAAATGCGCTTATGGTCATAGGTTGAAGGATTTACCTTCATCCAGGCAAGGACAAGTAGGCAATAGGGCTTAGTCTACTATTTCAACAATGCCAGCAGATCACCCTACTCAGCAGGATGCCTCGTCTGGTACAGATGGCGGTCAGTGCCAGAATAGGTTGTATGCTCTCCAGAATCGCCAAGACATAGAAGATTCTCTTGATGTGGTCACTAGTCTATGTCTTTCGCATAGATGTTTATGCATTGTTAGATCAAGGTTCTACAATGACTTTATTAACTCCCTATATAATAATAAATTTTGGTGTCAATCCAGAAACTCTCTAAAAACCCTTCCCAGCCTCTACTCCAGTTGGTGACCTAGTTATAACTAGATGGGTATCCAAATATTGCACTGTCACAATTTCTCAGTAAGTAACCTCAGAAGACCTTGTAGAGTTAGAAATGGTAGATTTCAAAATCATTTTAGGCATGGATGGCCTACATTCATGTTATGCCTTAGTCGATTGTAGAACTAGGATCATTCAATTTCAGTTTCCAAACGAGTCAGTGTTAGAGTGGAAGGGTAGTAGATCAGTGCCTATAGGTCAATTTATCTCCTACCTTAAGGCAAGAAAGATGATGTCAAAAAGGTATATCTATCATCTCGTTTGAGTTAATAATTCAAACTCTAAAACCCTAACTCTTTAGTTCCAGTAGTAAATGAGTTTCCAGAATTGTTCCCAAATGATTATCCCAGAGTTCCTCCTGAAAGGGAAATCAACTTCAGAATAAATCACCTTCTGGATACCCAACCTATTTTGATTCATCTTTACAGAATGGCTCCACCCGAGCTTAAGAAATTGAAAGAGCATGTGAATGACCTTCTGGATAAAGGCTTCATCAAACCTAGTATCTTTCCATGGGTTTCTCCAATGTTGGTCATGAAAAAGAATGACAGTTCTCTTAGAATGTTCATTCACTATCGTTAGTTGAACAAATTCAAAATCAAGAATAAGTATCCTATGTCACTCCCCGAGCTATCCCTAATACGCGTACAAGGGACCTAGGACCACAAGTGATCCCAAGCTAACCCTGCTGGCATGATCATAATCATACTAAATATAGTAAACTGATGCGGAAGTTAAATCATAAATAAAAAAGAAAGGATGGGGAATACCCATATACTATAACTGAGATAAATGAAAACTGATGAGTTTAATACAAAGAATATATTAACTCAATACTAAGCTGAATCTAACTATGTCTGAAATAAGCCTCTAAACTGACTAGAAGTGCTGGGACATGCCCCAGCTAAGTATAGAAAATCTGAAACTAAAAGACTGAAAACTGAAATATAACATGACTATTGTCCTCAAAGAATGAGGACTCACCACTGATGCCACTGAACTGGAGATTGGGAATTGATCTAAGAGTGATCTGGATGTTGAGAACCTGAACCTATATCACGAAAAAGTGCAGCGCACGTATGCGTCAATACTTAAAAGGCACTGAGCATGCATGATAGAGTAAAGTTGTAATAACATATAACTGAACAATGCAATAAAGCAATGAAACAATCTGGACATGTATAGATACTGAATAATGAGCTAACTTAAGGCAATTCCAATTTATAACATGTTGATTGAATAGTGAATGAACTGTAAATGTGGTCAATGCAATAGAGTCTGACTAAACTGTGGGAGCTACTAATAACCAACAATAAAAACACATGAGCTAAATTTGGAGTCTGATGTATATGCCCCATCGAGAGGACCCAATATACCCAGCCAAAGGTATAGAGGCATGACTGGCGTGATCACTATACTGATGTTGCCTACAAAGGGGACTTACACCTACGTGGCTCGTAGTTCTTGGACTATATGGGTACGTTAAACCCAAGTCCAACTCGGTATTATACGACTCCCAATAGATTAAGTGATTAACACATTATGAATGAATTTCATTAATACTGGATAGCTCAAAACTGAACATGCAAAACTGAGAATGCAACAATTAATATGATAATGATGTATTCATAAACTGAGGCACGTATAACTAAATACTGAAATATCTGACCTAGCATGTGTGATTCAATAACTAAAGAAATACATAGCTAGGGTTCTGAAACTCATGCAATAAACTAAGAAATAACATGATAATCTGATTTAGAACATTTAAATAACTAATTAATGATGATCTGTTGAAATTCTACAAACCCTAGGTCTGTTCGTAATCATGGAATCAAGAATCTGACTGAATTCTAGGGACCTAATGGGAGAAAGGAATCCACTAGTAAAATCCCACATACCTGGTGATGAATTCCATGAAGAAATCTTTTGATTTTGGGGCTGAAACTGAAGGAACCTTGCTGCGTTCTTGAACTAGGGTTGTTGACTTCTCTTCTCCTCGTACGCTCTAATTTTCTATGTTTTGATTAATGATCTGACTTAGGTAAGTTCTACTTATGTTTCTAGTCATAAACTGACTAAAACCTCATAATTTAAGGTCTAAATGACGTAGCTTAGGGGTCCAACGAAATAGGAAAAGACTAAAAGGCCCCTGACTTAAGTGTTGTCGGAGTGACTGATGGATTGGACCTACGGGCCGTAGGTCAATCGACGGTCCGTAGATTGGGGTCGTCAATCAAGTTTGTCTGATAGGGCTTCACTATAACAAGCATAACTTTTTACTCGGAGGTAGGATTTTAGCAAACTCGGTGGCGTTAGAAAGAGGATTCAATTATCAATCATATCATAGGTCATGGGGCACATAATTACTTTTTTTCTAAGAGTTATGACCATCTGAAGTTGACACACTCAACAATTCTCCCCTAACTGACTGCTGACCCTCATCTACGGTCAGACCTACGGACTGTGGATCGAACGACGGTCGGTGCTGGTCGACCGAAGGTTGTGTCAGAGGCTGGGTAAAGGATTCTTGATCCACGGACATAGAATACAAACCATGGTCTGAGCTACGGACCGTGGGTCGAGACTTAGCCGATTTTCTAAGCTGGGTTAGGGAGGGGTTGTAGTAGTGAACCACGGACCACCAGCACGGGCCATGGTCTGACCATGGTCCGTGGATGGAAACCGTGGGTTACACCTGCAACTTCTCAAAATCTGCATTTTTGGTCTATTTTGGATATGGGGTGTTACATTATATCCCCCTTGGGACCATTCGTCCTCAAATAAAGACAAAACTAGCTGAAATGGAGGGAGAGGGCTGCAATCCCTACCACTAAACACTGAGAACTGAATTCTTACTGAACTTAGTTCGAAGAACATGCAAATATGCTGAAAATGCAAGTACAAACTGAAGTAACATGATACTAAGACTGAATATGCGCATGAATGACTGGAAAAAAATTGAAGAGGAACTATTACCTCAAGATGGAGTGAATCGGAAGGAAAGAGGTGAGGATACTTGTCTTTCATGGCCGCTTCTGCTTCCCAAGTAGCTCCCTCTACAGACTGACTCCTCCATCAAACCTTGATTGAAACTACTTATTTGTTTCTCAACCTTCTAACTGACGATCAAGAATCTCAACTGGTACATCCTCATAAGAAAGACTATCTTTTATAGCCACAGTCTCTAATGGCACTAAGGATGTTGGATCACCCACACACTTCTTCAAAAGTGAAATGTGAAAGATTGGATGCACTGCTGCTAAGTATGCTGGAAACTCTAACTCATAAGACACTTTACCAATCCTTTTCAAGATCCGGTAAGGGCCTACATATCTGGGACTAAGTTTCCCTTTCTCACCAAATCTCATCACCCCCTTCATAGGTGACACTTTCAGGAAAACCCAATCATCAACTTGGAACTCTATTTCCCTTCTTCTCACATCTGCGTAAGACTTCTAGTAACTCTGGGCAGTCTTAAGTCTATCTCTAATGAGTTGCACTTTCTCCGGAGCATCAAGGACTGAATCTGATCCTATCAAGGCTGCTTCACCTACTTCAAACCAACCAGCTGGAGATCTACATCTATGCCCATACAATGCCTCATAAGGGGCCATCTGAATGTTGGAATGGTAACTATTGTTGTAGGCGAACTCAATGAGAGGAGGGTGATCATCCCAACTACCCTTGAAGTCGATCACACAAGCTCTCAACATGTCCTCTAAGGTCTGAATGGTACGCTCTGCTTGACCATCCATCTGTGGATGAAATGTTGCGCTAAGGTTTACCCCTTCTTTTGACACTACATGTCCCAAAAATGCAACAGAAGGCAACCAAAATTCACACTTAGAAAATTTAGCATACAACCTTTGTTTTCTAAAAACACCCAGAACAATACAAAGATGGTCGACATGCTCTTCCTCACTTTTCGAATAGACAAAAAGTCATCAATAAAGACTATAACAAACGAGTCAAGAAATGTCTTGAACCCATTCATCAAACTCATGAAAGTTGCAGGTGCATTAGTCAAACCAAAAGAAATAACCAAAAACTCATAGTGCCCATAGCGAGTTCTAAACGTCGTCTTGGATACATCCTCAGGCCTAATTTTCAATTGGTGGTAGCCAGACCTTAGATCAATCTTAGAGAAAGTTGATGTACCATGCAATTGGTCAAAAACATCATCTATTCGAGGCAAAGGATACTTGTTTCGAATAATGACTCTATTTAATTGCCGGTAATCTATACACATTTTCATACTACCATCTTTTTTCTTAACAAACAAGACAAGAGTACCCCATGGGGAAGCACTAGGATGAATAAATCCCTTATCAAGAAGCTCTTAGATTTGAGCCTTAAGCTCTCTCAACTCTGTCGGAGCCATGCGATATGGAGGGATAGAGATGGGATGAGTACCAGGCTCTAAATCAATGCAAAAATCTATATCTCTATACGGAGGCATATGAGGAAAGTTATTCGAAAACACTTCTCTAAATTCTGACACCACAGGAATAGACCCAATGGATGGAGCCTCAATCTCAACATCCTTAATATGGGCAAAATAAGCCAAACAACCCTGCTCTACCAGTTTACTAACCCGAATAGAGGATATGATCTTGGCTTGCTTAGGCTTTTACACCCCTTCCCACTCTAAGTTTTCCCTTTCCGGAATTTCTAGAGTTACAGAGTTAGTATTACAATTAAGCACAATTGAATAGAGAGCAACCAAGTCATGCCTAAGATTATATCAAAATCAGTCATATCCAATATTACCAAATTATCCCAAGTCTGGAAACCCATAAATAAAATAAGACAAGCACGATAGACATGGGTAACTATGACTTACTCTCCAACTAGGGTAGAAACACGAATGGGGCCATCAAGAATATCACAAATCATATCAAAATCTGAGTCAAATCTCACGGATACATATGAATAAGTAGAACCCGGATCAAACAACACATTATCCATCCTGTCACAGAAAAGAATAGTACATGTGATCACCGCGTCAGATGCCTCCGCCTCATTCTTGCCCGGAAAAGCATAACATTGAGCCCACATTCATACATATAAAAGCATCATAATGAAATAAGAATAAGCATACATCACACAATCTTAGAATCACAACCATCACCTACCTCGAAACAAGCTTGAAACCGTAAGAAACTTGATCCTTCCATTTCCGGATTAGTTTCGCTTGTTCTTGGTCTACAAATAATCAATATAACACGGAAATCAATAAGCAACCGCTAATTATCTGAAAAAATAACAATTCTATGAACACTAAATCAAACCAATGATCCTAATTATCCAAATTAGGACTCTTTCCACCATAGAATCTATAACAAAACCCACCCCTATCAATATTCACCCATTCTATTACGTTCTACGGATTGAAAAACGAATTCGTGGAGTGAAAAGCTTACCTTTAGCCTCAAGAATTGTGAAAAATAAGTAGGAGTCACCTAGTGTTCGTTCTTTAATTCTAAAAGTCGAAAAATGCATAATAAGGTCGTTTAGGGGGTTAATTATTGACTTTAATTCACGTCAAGCCCGCCAGAGCGGCCGTCACCCTTTTGTAGCGGCTCTGCTAAAGCTAAATTAAGAATTCCAAAAATCCCATTTCACAACACACCTCTAACCAACGACGATCAGAAAATACCCTTTACGGTAAGATCAATTTCGGGAGTTCTACTCACCCTAATTCAATTTCGTAAAATCGTACGGGTTCTTTAACGAGTTATCTAACTACTCATGCAATCAAAATCATAATTAACTCACCAGATGGTTACCAGATTTCCCTACACCTTTATAACTCCAATTTCGTCCAAATTTGGACGAGGTTGGGAAATTTCAAGATACTACGATAAAGTTTTCTGACCCAAAATTTTCTCCCGTTGGTTTTTCTGTAATGACGGAATCCTATCATTACAATGTGTCTATATTTCAATATCATATGATAAATCATTATATATATTAACATAAATTTTGGTTAACTTCGATCAAATGATGGTTATTTAAATACATCACTACCAACCTCCTTATTAGAGCCCCAAAGAATATTTATATTGGAGGAAAAAATATCTGGACTTCTTTTATTTCGTGACCCCTTTACACATCAAGCTCAGTGAAAACAAAGATGTCCTCCACCTATATTTGCTAATAAAAGTTACATTTAGTAGGCTTTACATATAGTAAAATTATTAATGCGTAGTATGCAATAAATTGTGTATCTTGGAAAATAAAATAATGAAGTAATTAAATATTTAGTCTTTTGTAGTAGTAATAGTATTACTTATGTGCTAATCCTTAAAAAAAGCCTATTTGGGAATAAAATAAACATACATCACAACCAAAGTAACTATATTGAAAATTATCTTTTGCAGTCAAGGCTGGCTACTAAGTCTATTATTTTTGCCTCTTTATTCGAAATCATCTCTACTTAAAGCATTTATCATTTTTAATATATTAAATAGATTTATTAAGCATATAAAAGAATTTTTGAATATTTCTTTAGCAGATAATAAATAATTTTATCAAGTTTGATACTAGTCCAAATATGAGGTTATTGGTTAAAAGTGAGATGAGCTTAACATGTTTTTATGAAAATTCAAGTGTTGCGTCATTGCTAATACACTAGTTGAATATATTCATTTTCATATTGATTAACTTTTGAATGAAATAACAAAAGATAACTGACAAATGTATTTAATAATGTATTAAAATTTTCAAATATTTTGAGCAGTCAAAAAATTCATTTGACATACTAGTTATTGACCAATAGTCAACATATATAAGCATTTCTCACAATCATTGCCTATTTAAAGGTTGCATAAACTTATATTTTAAACAACCAATTTATAGTTGTCATGATAAAGGCTATTGGAACAAAAAAAATTCTTCTTTTGAGGACCATGATTTTGTTATGCTTCATTTTAATAGTAAAAAAGGTTGAATACACTTCTTTAATGTGCCAATCATTTCATTTTACAAGTATATAGTTCTAATTCCCCCAACCCAGCAGGGGGAGGACATAGAGGATCCGTACGAGGACCTGCTAAATATCTACCCTATATCTTATATTGAAACTACTCATAATCATCAGCATAGCTAACAAGATTTGTATACATATACTAGTATCATCTATATAAACTGGAAAACCTACTAAAAAAGTGTACAATTGGTACAATACCTAGTAAACGAAGCCTATAATGAGTTTTTATCTGCATAACTTATGAGTTGTCAGTATAGGGCAAAAAATACTCAAGTATAACATATATGCAGAGTCCGGAGCCAAAAGAGCAACAAAATTTTTAAAAGATTCCAAAAGGGCAACAAAACTTTTAAAAATTCCAAAAGGGCAACAAAACGTAGTTTAAGAGGCCTATAAATGAGTTTTTATCTGCATAGCTTATGAGTTGTAAATATAGAGCACAAAATACCCAACTATAGCATATATAAATAGCAAAATATGGGCTCTAGACATCTGACTATTCTAGATGGAGGTGGAGCATACAAAAAATCAACTTGAAGGAAACTTGGCCTACTGAGGATGTCTTTTATCTTTTATATATCTATCTATATATATATATATAAATTGAGTGTCCGCTGAAAAGGGGATGTTGGGAGATATAAACCTTGTATTGATATGTAGGAAGCCATAAGAAATAGACATGTATGAATGATCAAATGAATTTGACTTCAAAGACGACTAATTCTGAGCATAAAAAATGGGTGTTCATATGAGGAAAAATATATTATCAAGAGTTTTGATAATGCCAGTGATCAGGGAAGGACTGATTGATTCGTCGTTGTGGCTTATAAAGAACTCTCCATCTCACCTTTCTCTTAGCTGTGGAATATGTCCTTTAATTATTTTGCCGCGATCCAAGACTACCTCCTAGACGTGAAATGGCACCAAGAAATGTAAGAGACTACAAAATAATCACATAGCATAGTATGACACTAAGAAAATGCACATAATTGAAATAATATGATAAGTGGAATAAAGTCTCAAATGATAATCTAATGATAATCTAAACGTATAAAAATAATCTGAATATCGAGACTCATAAGAAGAAATACTAATGTCTGACTTAGCCTTTAATCATAAGTGAATTGTTTCAACAAACAGTAGCTCACTCGAACATCTCAAACATAAATTAAGTTTGAAAAAAAAGATATAAACTCATAAGTGGCATTTCCCTGAACCATAAGGACTTACCAAAATTTAGCAGATTGATAGAATCATGTACTAACCGTGAGGCTAATGGGATGCCTCACCACATATATTATAAGATAATATAGGCATAATAATGTATGTAACCAGTAGTCAGAACATATTGAATATGGGGAAAATGCATAAATATGACATAATAACATGATAAATCTAATAATATGATAATTCAATGACTGAGTAAACATAACATAGAACTGATAGTATGATTTCATAATATCATACAAGGTCAATGCAATATTTAAAAGATCGTGATCATAAAAAGTGTGGGAAATACCATTAGCCGACATAAAACCATGTGAGCTATAACATGGAATTTAGTGTACTGCTCCCATATCGAAAAGAGAGTATCCTACTTACCAAGATATGTACCATATTCAAGAGCTAAGGTTGATTAACTAGGTACCGTAAATTAGACAAGGTAATACAGGGTACATAGTTGTTGGACAAGGGAATCTCTGCTAAAGGTCTCAAGCTTCTACTAACGGGTGAGACTTTATCCCACGGTCAACTCGGTGCTAAATAATCTCCCAACCTGAAATATGCATAATCATAACCATATTCTTTGAAACACTAAGAATCTACTAATACTGAAACATTCATAGAATATTGATAATCATCGCAAAATTACCTTCTTAAAAATCATAATTTGATAACATAATCTTTGAGACACTTATTTGAAGTATCTAAATAACGATATTCATATAAACATATTGATACTTTATCTAAAAGCATCCTTGATTCATAAAATCCTTAGTAACATAATGTATGTATAGTAATATAACTTAAATCATAATCATAAAATACTGGCATAGCATGGGTTCCTAGAAATAGGAATCAGTGATAGTCTCAAATTTAGGCCTGAAATATTTTTGTCGAGTAATTGAAAAAGTAAGAAAACACTAAACTATCCCTGGAAAATAACTGTCAAACAAATTCTACGGGCCCCCTCTACGATCCATTGAAATGGTCACGGGTCATCAAAGAGTTTATGGAAGGCAAAGGAAGAAATTCCATCATTCTAAAGTTCAACTCCATGATCCCATTTACAGACCGTTAACAATTACACGGTCCATACACATGCTCATCCTTTCGAATAAAAAATACCAAGTCTCTTAACCTTCATTCCATGATAAGGACCACGGCTCGTGAAACCTTACACAATCCTTAAAAACTTCCCATACAACAACCCTTAAATACAATTTGCCTAAGGCTTAATGATATGGTCTACAGACCCATCCACGGTCCATAGGACCACCCAATGGTTGTGGAACTCATCCATCTTGTCATACCCAAACTGACCATTCTCAAAATGGGATCTACGGCCACGTCTAAGATCTGTGAATCCATTTATGGACTGTCATGTGTTCATGGTGGCTAACTTGAAGTTTTAATTTCAGGATTTCCCTTCCACGACAGGCTTCCAGGGACAGTCAAATCTAATACGGCCTATGAATATCTCCTGTGAGGGATAAAAGTTGCAGGATTCAGAAACATTTTCTGCACTTTCCAACTTTATTTAAGTTAGGCACTTCAGAGGTGTTATATATTGACATTTTCGATTTCTCCCATTCCTTCCAATCTTTTATCTATCTCTATCTCCATCTCTTATTTAGTGATATAGATATGCCGAAACTCTCTAAATATTCATGCGAAAAAACTTGTACTACATTTAACAAATCATGCAAAATACTTGTAATCTGGAGGAACTCCCTTAGTTCGTTATTGACTCAAACCCCCATTGCCCCCCTTTTTAACACATTGTAAATTGTATGTAACCATGCACCACCTCTTATGTATGTGATTTCTCTTTATATTCTTATGTTAGAGGTCGTCTTCTTACAGATCATGTAAACTAGCAACTAAGAATGCAACTCCAAAATGAGATTTGTTAGTCCATTCTCAATACACCAATCCATTCCAAACTTGGAACCTTCAAATTCAACTTTATTTGTAAATCTGCACTGAATAGGAGTAGCAAATACCATGACAAAACTACTATTCATATCATTCATAATTCTTTAAGCTCTTGCATTTCAGAAATTTCAAAGTAAACTCCCTTAAGTATTTATTTTCACCACACCTATATCAAATTTTCCACACTACCAAATTTCCATATGATGTTATGTAATTAAGCTATAAGGTGCATATTAAATTAAAGCCTTCAAAGTCTTGTTTGCAACAGTTTAAATTATTTGTTATTTCGACATTCCTACAAAATGTTATGAGTATTTTACTGAAAATTGTCCTATCAAAAAAATATTTCACAAAACATGGTCACCTAGAGGAGCATGGGGTGTCTACCAAAGATCCCGACCTGGAAGATTTGGTCCTTTATCGTTGTTGGGACATCGGAAAAGATTGAGGAAAAAAATCATATTGCAATGATTGGACTTATATAAACTTAAACTCAGAAAAGCTGAAGATAAAATAAACTTGCAATGCTACAAAATCAGTTTGGAACTATTGCAAATCTAGTTTGAAGATGCTAATCAATGAACAATGACAAATCTCCTATTGTACAAAATGAGCAACCAATAGGTCATCTCTAATTGAATAAGTCTAGTTAATTATGTGATGTATTTTTAATAAAAATATTAAAAATACCTAGAATGATACGTATTATGATCACAACAAATCCTTAAGTGTAAGCTTGCTACATTATATCTAATTGAAACAATGCATGGATATAATTCAACTGCGTGGTTATAAAATTTAGAAGGCTTTGTGTGAAACAAAAGGCTTTTCTTCAACATTTTTTGCTAACCTTCTTCTATTCTTGCCTATATATTTTATCTAATATTATATATATTTTTACATAGTATTCTATATCAATTGAAGAAGGCCCTTTCACTTTAACAAAAAGGAGTATGTTATATATATGTGTACAAGTTGGAGTTTGATAAATCCTTAGAAGAGAAAATGTTGTCTAATCAAGTTGGTGGTGCAGAAAATTAAGTTGTATAACACACAATGAATATGAACATTAAAATCCCACAATTAAAGATTAATTAAAACCGTAAGTCCACAACCAAATGTTGTGAGTCCTTGAACCTCAATAAACATTGTATTTGTGTTCTGATTCAGTAAAGTGACAAGAATTTCCGTCTTTGATATTCTCGCAATAAGTATAGTATATAGGTGAAATGTTGATTGGATTCTTTCATGTATTGCATTTGTGTTGTTGCAAGCTTGTAGTAATTCCCCAAACTTAGATGTTAAACTAGCAAAATTTAGTGTTGTTGTGAAATGTAGGGTTTACCAACAAATTTGAATGAAGGACCATATGAATTTTTCCAACTCTCTCAATTGAGAATTGAGGTCTCGAGCCATATGTGCCAACTTGATTAGGCCTTGAGCTTAGGCTGTGGATGTTGTTGGAGAAATTGTGAAACATATGGTATAGCTTCTGAAGACAAATATATATGGGCAATTACTTTCTTTATTTTGACAACTAGCCCATCTTAATTCTTTTTGTTTGATAAATAATCATGTCCTTATTTCAAAGATCTACATCAACTCCTTGAAGACATGACAATCAACTCGCATGTATAAATAACTAATAAGAGCAGGAAACGGAATATACATTGTATGTTGTCTAGATTTCCACTTGAACAACTATTATTTCATACTCATTGATAAATAAACCTTTCATTACATATGTATATGATACTCCAGATCATTTCCTTTGTTTTCCAATCTTTTTTGGATTTTGAGGTCTGTAGCGACTACTAGTCATTTATGACTTGCTGGGACTGACAATTCAATCACCAGGTTGTTCATCCTAGTTAGGTGTAAGATTTTGTGTTTCAGAGCTTCTAGAGTTTTTACTGTCAATTTCTATTATAACTCTAGGAAGAATGCATTTCTAAGGATTTCCTTATTTTCAGAATGTCGAGTTTTGTGTAGAATGATCTATCGTGTGGATCCCAAGGTTCTGGTTTTGTTCTGAGCCCTCTTGTAGAATTTTGTTTAGAATAGAACTTGGATATGGGACCTACTTTTCATTTAGACAACCTCATATGTAAGTTTTATTGTTATGTATTGTCCATAAAGTTGAATTTAGTGGGGTGAAATATCTAGTTTATTTTTATTGAGTCCCTAACGAATCTCGAGGATCAATTGAGAGACTTTGAAAAATAGCAAAATCTTGTTTTTCTTGTACAGATGTTTAGCAATCGAACAATAGGCTTTTAGTGACACAAAATGTTTTTTAGGGACGAGACTGTTGCGTTATAAAATCCCAATTTTAGCCTTTTCCCCAATTTAAAATGCAATTGTGAGAGCTTTAGGCCTATGTTTTTGGAAATTCGAGTTGCATATTATCGATAATTGGCGTGGCTACATGTTTGAGTGATCGTGGAAGCATGTAAGTCATAATTTTGAGGTAATTTCTACCCTAAAAACACTATCTAAGATTGATTTTAGAGGTTTAGTGGTGGTTTTATTGCATGGGTAGTTTTAGCCCATTTTGAGCTGGAATTGTGCATGTTGTAAGGGAACAAGTTCCCTATGCTATTTAGGACCTTTTTACTATTTTAGGATTTCTGATGTGGATCCCACATTCTCATTTTGACTCAAATTTTTTCCTTATCTAATTATTGTAATTTTGGTGTTTTAACATGTCACACCCCGAGCCTACACCCTGGACGTGGCCGGTACTCGAAGACCATTGCTGGCCCTAAGCGAACCCTTGGCCTGGCTTACTTAACTCAGCGGAAGACTTAACTCAACAACATAAACTAAAGTAATAGTTTAAATGATAACATCTTATCCAAAATGGCAATTTATGTCTCAAAACAAAGTATCTGCAAATACATATATGAGAGACTCAAAACTAACTGTCTGACTGTCCATAAAGCGTCTATAATACTGAGATGGATGTTGGGACAGACCCCACAACATCCTAATAAAGAAAACTAGGAAAGAGAAATTAAAGAGTCATCGGGAATGCAAGGAGGCTCACCACTGACTCTGGAGTGCTCAACTGGATCAACGGTGCGTTGGATGTTGATCTTGGTTACCTGCGTCTGCATCATAATAAGATGCAGGCCAACTGGCATCAGTACATTGAATGTACGAGTAGGCGAGTTGGAATGCTAAACCATAACTTAAGCTTGAAAGGAATACAAAGGAACACTTACCTTGGCTTTGTTTAACTCATGAATAACTGAACTCAATATAAAGCAATAAGACACATGCAATATATATAAAGCTTGTAAAACAGTGTAAACAACTTAGTTTGTTAAAGATAAGCAATAAGAAACTCAACTTTACTTATATATAAAAGTAATATAACTTTAGTGGGAGATTCTTTAACCGACAACCACCACTATGAGCCCTAGTGATGATACAACGTTTTACCTCACGTTGCCCAAGGACAATCCTATACCTTGCCTTGATATAAGACCTTACTTAACTTAGTGGATCCATTAGCTTAACTTATGTGATCATATAAAAAGTATGACCCGTTAAATCCCATGTTGGCCACATGGTTCTTATAGAGATTTGAGTTAGTATGAACTCGCATCCCCAATTCAATGTTCAATACTACTCCCGGAATATACTTTAGCTCATATGTATTTTAAACACCTCTTTCTTTAGTTTGAGATAATTGCTCAAAGCTTAGCCCAAAGGCTCTTTTGGAATTGATGTTCCCTTTTCTTTGCTCAAATGTGAAAACATTTATAAACTTCTTTGGGAATACATAGTTCCCTAAAAACTTTTGAGAAATGAACTCAACTCTTACTCATTGCATTACTTGAAACTTGAGCCTTAAAACGAAGTTAAACCATTTAATAAAGACTCTTGAAAACTTTAAGAAACTTTAGCTTTGACTTGATTCTTAACTTCTAGACTTGACTCTTAACTTCTTTGACTTTGATCTTAACTTTCCTTGAATTGGATTATGGATTCAAAGTTCATGATCTCATGTTTACGGATGACTTCATGATGTTTAGATGTACCTTAGAGTGTTGGAAACAACTAGAAAACATAGGTACATCGCTTAGGAACAAGTACGAAAAGGTAGGGAACGAATGGGGAGACTTGGTGTCCCTGGCGCTCTGAGAGACGCGGGGGCCAGCCCTCAAACTTCAGAGAAGTTTGTGGGGCGCGGTGGCTGGCACGGTGCCCCAAGGTCAAAACTTCAGAGGCTTATTTGGGGGCGCTGGCTGGCGCGGCGCCTCCGTTGCCCAGGTTTTCTCGATTTTTCTTCTCTGTTTTCATCTCTAAACTCTCAAATCTTCCCTAGTTCTTTCCCCAAACACTTAGGATCAATTGTACCCTCAATACACAACTAATCTAACTTAAAATAAGAGCCCGAAAACATGAATCAACTCTACCCCCAAGCATCAACAACTCAACCAACAAGAACTTAACGAATTTCAACAAAGTTCTTCAAGAACTCACTAACTTTTCATTCAATAAACAACCATTCTCTGAATAGAAATAATTTGGGAGTGTGGGTGAACTAACCCATCACGAAAAGATCTCACATACCTTAATAGGGATCACCTCTGACGAATTCCACTCACAAGCTTGGATGATCTTGGTGAATTCTTGCATTATTCTCCCGTTCTTTCTTTCTTTCTCTCTTCTCCAAGCCCTAAGCGTATTCTAATTTTTCAAAACTGAATTAATTTCTGTTTTTACCCCAATAAATCCCTAAACATGAATTAGGAAATAAATTAGAGAAAAGACTACTTTGCCCTTCCCTAAATCTTTCTAGTCGTATCTAGGTGTGAGATGTTACATAACATATGTATTGATGATGTAATAAATAATTTATTAGTGTGGCATCTTTCAGAGGTGTTTCAGAAGTTGATAACTCTTGCGTGGTGGATTTGTAGTCGCGTAATCCTCTTTGAGGCAGGCTACGATCTACTTTCTTGATTGGGCTTTATTAGATGATGTTTGGTATGAATTCCATGTGTTTAAGGTTGTTATTTGTAAAATATTAGAATTCCTTTCATTTATTTTTTCTGTTCTTAATTCTTGTAGAAGTGTTGGGCTTATTGTGGCTAACGACCTCCTTAGTTTAGGCTAGTAGCCTTGCTTTTCTGTGTGTGATTATCCTTATTCTATTGATAATTAAGACCTTAGGATTTTATTGAGCCTTAGATGCCTTCAATGTGTTATATCTATCTTGCAGGGCTTGCTTCAGGTTGATTATTTTATGGTAGTGTTTGAGACTTTAGAGGCTCGTCGTGGCCATTGGTTTTCATTAGTTGGTCTCGGTTATGAGCTAGAGCAATGTGTTTGGGGCTAAGGCATCGATCCTTAAGTTATCTCTCCCGTTATTTCATTATGAAATTCTTTTTGATCCCTTCACTTAATGATTAGCGGTAGACAAGATATGCTTTATTAATTTGTTGTTATATGGTTGGGTCTGAGGCTGTGGCGAGGACCAGTTGGATTCAAGTTAGTTCTCTCCATCTTGGTAGCATGGTTGGGCTGGTATTATAGTTTTGATTGCATGTAACTTTTTTAGATGGTTGTGGTGAAATGTATTGCATTGACTGCTCATTTGCACATGTTTTGTGGTATAATCTTTGTTCATGCATTGATAATCACAACTTTTTGAGAAAGAGTGTTTTAAACTTGGTTATTATTCTAAATTTATTTTAACGAGATTCTTACAACATGGATCACTTTGATAAATTGGTCTTCGAGATTAATGAGGCATCGAGGAAGCACTCATTTTCTAGTCGAAACATTAGGGGAATCTAAGATGTGCTCAGTTTTTAATTGACAAGTATGCATATTGACGCCCTTTCTTCCGTTGATTTGGCTACTTGTACCTCTAGTACCATGACAAAGATGATTTGTTGTAAGTCTTGGTTAAGGTCCAAGTACTGTATATGGACTTCTCATGTCTCCTATGGGTCCCTATGGTTGTGAGTTGCATTTCATAAAGAGGAATATGCATGGGGTCCTACCTTGCTTTATTAATGTAGAGGTAGGTGTGTATACTTGGTTACTATTGGTTCATCTTTTTCTACTGCATCTTCTTCATATATATGCATTGCATATCACCAGTAAGACCGGTTTGTTAGCATAATCGAATCCAGTAGCTAACTTACCTACGGGGGATGTAGTTATGGGATACGGAGATTGCTACTAGAAACCAAAACTCCTCTAGGTGAGGCTTCCATCTTATGAGACACACTATGGGAAATCTAACTAGGTGGGAACCTCCATTAAAGCCCAAACTCAACTAGATGGGAACTTCCATCTCATTTCAATATCCACTCGGTGCTAGGCATAAATCCCACAAGATAATCGTGAAGTCTCTACTTTGACTCAAGTTTATGGAAAGGTGTGCTTGACAACCAATCCATGCTAATACCTCATTTAGACCATGTGTGTGCCACTATCACCATCCATGACCTATGTATAAAAGCTTTCTAAGCTTACGTTCAATTAGTTAGGAGAGGTCCTTCAACCCTAGAACCATTACTATGTGAGGACTGTTTCATGTTAATTCCATATTCATACTTAGTATCATGTCTTGAATTCTTCATTCGACAAGTATATCATCATGACCTAAGTGATTCTATCACTTCCTACCATCTATGATTCATAAGATGACTTAAGTAGGTTAAGGTCTCTCAACACAATCCTATGCATTGGCCTTGGGTTCACATGTACATTTTACTCTCAAAGCCTTAGGATCTAAAGTTAATCATGTTAGCTTCACTCTAGAGCCCTAATGATCAACATTCATGACTATGAGTCCTCATCCTCAATGATTCTACATCATAGAAGCATGTTATGAACCTAGATTACAAGACATTAAATCACATTCATTGATACTAGGTGATTCTAGTCACAATTCAACATAAAGGTTCAATTTCAACTTTACAAGTCAAGATCAATCCTGTAGTATAGATTCTAGTTCAATTCATGTCTAGGTATTCCTAATGTTGATCTATTACTACTCATGACATTGATTTAGGAAGATTACTCATGAACCTTCAATTTCACCTCTAATGGTATGAACCCACAAGTATCACATTTATCAATTTAGACTAGGGTTTACCATATAAATCACATGAATTCATCATAATATCATTAAACAAAGCTAAATCAATCATAATTGGGTATTATCCACTAGATTGGAATCATACCCAAACCCTACCCACAATGTAAGCACAACCCTACCTAGAATTGGGTTTTGGACTTCACAAATTGGGTGAAACTTAGGGGGGATCTATGAGTGGAAGAACCAATAGATGAATAATCTAAACATACCTTGATCAATCTTGAATCAATGGGGGAATTTCGACCTAGGTTGTTGCCCTCTTCCCTTCTCTTCTTTTTCTTCTTCACTTCTAGAGAGAGGATTTTTTGTAAGTATTTTGGGGTTCTTTTGAGTGAGTTAAATGAATTAGTTTAGGGTTATATTAGTATTATATAGGTGGCTAATTAACTAACTAACCGACCTACCTTAACCCCAAATTAATTACTAACTTAACCCCCAAACCCCTAACTATACCCCGACTTTCCAAAACGTCTAAATTAACTCGTATCTTCGTGGAAAGACAAGGAGGGTGAGTAATAAATTAAAAATGATGTGGTATGTCATATTTTAAGTGTGGAAGGTTTGTATCTCAAGTTTTGAAGTTAAGTAAGTGGCAAAATAAAGTTGACGAAAGTTATTGTAAGTTCCTTTTAAAAGATTTGTCTAAAATTTGGGTCAAATGTCTTGGATATTTTCTCCCAATATATATAAAGAGTTAGAAAGCCTATCACCCATTAAATCGAAGGCCTACGAGTCTAGTTTGCAACGCATAAAACCCTGTATCAAACGGACATCAGAGAAAAAAGGTATGAGGGTTTTACTAGGGACTGCCGGGGAAGAATCCGTGTCGGGTCAAAAATATGGTATGTCGGCTTATTTTACGTTTTAAGCCATGAAAACATTCCATTTTAGTTCCAATCCGGAGATAAAGCTTAAGAGAGAGTTCCTATGGAGTTCTAGCATGATGAAGGTTAGTTTTTGACAATTTCTACCATTAAACTTTCCCCCGTGCCAAGAAACGTAATCCCTACACGTGGCAATCATTTTTCCCTTCTATTAGCTGCGTTTGGAGCTTGTTTTTGAAGATATAAATTTGTAGTTATTGTTGTTTCTTCAAGGTTTACACTTGGTTAACTAAGGTAATCATTTCGGGACCCTTTTATGGTTGTTTATATGAATTTCTACGAACGTTTCGACAAGTTGGGGAAATATGGAAAATCTTCCGATTTATGATTGATTATGAACTATTTATAGGTGTGTACCAGCTGTGAGTATATAGTATTTGCGAAGCTTAGGACATAAGGAACAACTTTCATGAAGGAACTACGGTCTTTCGAGCGTTCATTGGAAAGGTATGTTAAGGATATTCCCTACTTACGACATATTTCCTTAAAGCATAAGAGCAATGTAATTGGGTTGGTATCCTTGATACACTTGTAGCCATTATTGTTGACTGTTGGCTGCTCGAGTTGATATAATCATCCCTTATCGGGATTCTTATTCAGTTAGTAGCGTCCATGTATTGGAGACGACTTAGAGGCTATTTGTATAGGTTGCTTATAACTAAATTGCTCGCTTTTAGAGATTGGATTGTTATTGTTGCCCTTGGGGCTATTGTGGTTGGCTGCAGGAATGTCATATATGCCTAGAAGGGATATGTTCTACCTACAAGGTTATATGGTTGCCTAAAAGGACTATGATTTGCCTACGGGGCTATATTGATGCCTAGAAGGGTTATGAGTTGCCTATAGGGCTATATTGACACCTAAGAAGGTTATGTGCTTCCTAAAGGGCCATGTTGTAGCCTAAGAGAGCTATGAGTTGTCTATAAGCTATGTTGATGCCTAAGAGAGCTATGTGCTGCCTACGGGGCTATATTAATGCCTAAGAGGTCTATTTGATTGCCTAAGGGGCTAGGGGACTACCGATAGGGTTATATAGGTTGATTGACACCTTACGGTCTTATGGAAGCTGAGTAGGTGGTCTTGTGTGTTGTTTGTACCTGCCGAGCTTATGGGGGCTTGGGTAGGTTGTTGTTTTATTATTTTTGATAAGTTTAGATTTAGGAGCAGGTCGGTACACTTATCTTTTCCTTGATTTATTTATCAGATTATTCCAGTATATCAGGATACCTCCTCATAGCCTATTGCCTTTAATACTCTGTACATTATTTTGTACTGAGGCTTGCGAGCATAGTTTCCAGGAGCTGAAGGACAGGTTGACATCAACACCAGTTCTTCCATTGCCAGACGGTTCAGAAAGCTATGAGGTGAATTGTGATGCTTCTAGTATTGGGTTGGGATGTGTTCTAATGCAACATGGTAAGGTTATCGCATATGCTTCAAGACAGTTGAGAAATCATGAGAAGAACCATCCGACCCATGATTTAGAGTTAGCTGCAGATGTGCATGCGCTAAAGATATGGAGACATTATTTGTATGGAGTCCATGTTGACATCTTTACAGATCATAAAAGTTTTCAATATATCATTAGACAGAAGAAGTTAAATCTGCGACAACGTCGATGGCTTGAGTTACCGAAAGACTACGACGTGGACATTTTATATCATCCAGGAAAGGTGAATGTGGTAGCTGATGCCCTCAGTCGAAGATCTATGGGTAGTTTATCATATTTAGATGTTGAGAAGCATGAGCTAGCGCGAGAGCTTCATCAGTTAGCTAGCTTGGGAGTCAGATTGTTAGAGGCATAAGATAGTGGGGTAACATTTCAGGACACAACTGTATCATCTCTAGTTGTAGAAGAAAAATCACGGCAACAAGAGGATCCTAGCTTAGAACAGCTCAGAGCCAAGGCTCAGAATCAACAGACTTTAGCATTTGATATAGCAGGAGATGGAATCCTTAGAAATAGTGGTCGATTTTGTGTTCCGAATGTTGTAGGGCTTTCGCATCGGATTATGGAAAAGGCACATCATTCCTGTTATTCTATTCACCCTGGTTCGACGAAAATGTAACATGATATTAAGTAGATCTATTGGTGGCACGGGATGAAGAAGGGCGTTGCTGAGTTTGTGACACAGTGTCCTAACTGCCAACAGGTGAAGGTTGAGCACCAAAAGTCCGTTGGGCTAGTTCAGGAGATAGCCATTCCTTTGTGGAAGTGGGAAGCAATTAATAAGGATTTTATTACAGGGTTACCTCGAACACGCTAGACTTCAAGGGAAGTTGGGCTGACCACTTGCCTCTTATAGAGTTCGCATACAATAATTAGTTACATTCCAGCATCGGGATGGTACCTTATAAGGCTTTGTATAGGTAAAAATGTAGATCACTCATTGGATGGTTCGAGGTAGGTGAGGCAGGGTTGATTTGACCTGACTTAGTACATCAGAAAGTGGAGCAAGTTAAGCTCATTCGGGAGAAGTTGATAACAACTCAAAGCTGACAGAAGTCATACTTAGATGTGCGACGAAGGGACTTAGAGTTTTGTGTCGATGACTGGGTATTCTTAAAAGTCTTGCCTATGAAAGGTGTTATGCGATTTGGCAAAAAGGGAAAGCTTAGTCCAAGATTCATTTAGCCATACAGAATCCTTCGAAGGGTAGGAGGAGTGTCTTATGAGTTAGAATTGCCTTCGAGGCTAAAATCTGTTCATCCAGTTTTCCATGTATCGATGCTACGGAAGTGCACAGGAGACCCTTCTCGGGTTGTTGCATTTGAGGATGTTCAGATCACAGAGGAGTTGTCCTAGAAGGAAACTCCAGTTGCCATTTTAGATCGACAGGTCCATAAATTGAGGACCAAAGAGGTGGCTTCGGTTAAAGTATTGTGGTGAAACAAGAATAGAGAAGAGGTGACCTGGGAAGCTATGGATGGCATGAGGTCCAAATATCCTCACTTGTTTCATACCCTAGGGTGATGTAATATCAGTTTATATGAGGGAAAGAAGGTAAGATACCTATTTGATATTTTAAATATATATATACTATTGCTTATTATTATTATGATTGTCGTTGTATATCAGCTCGCACTGTTATTGTGGAGCTATAATGCTTGGTTATTTATGTCATCATGTGAGACTCCTAGTTTAGAAATTTTGCATTTCAACTTCTTGGATAGTGACATCTACAACTGCCTAAATTGTGGCAACTCCTAAGGATTGAACTGTGTGACTCATATTTTTCATTCGAGGATGAATGTTTCTAAGGGGGGATGATGTAACAGCCCGACTTTTCGAAACGTATAAATTGACTCGTATCTTCATGGATAGACCAGGAGGGTGGATAATAAATTAAGAATGATGTGTTATGTGATATTTTAAGTGTTCAAGTGTTGTATCTCAAGTTTTGAAGTTAGGTAAGTGGCAAAATAAAAGTTGGCGAAAGTTACCGTAAATTCCTTTTTAAATATTTGTCTGAAATTTGGGTCAAATGTCTCGAATGTTTTCTCCCAATATATTAAGATTATGGTCCCTGCGACCTATGAAATTGAAGGTCTACGAGTCTAGTTTCAAACACATCAACCCGTTCGTTCATACGACTTCAGAATTGAGAGATATTCGCGTTTTCACAAGACTACGCAAGCAGGCAAGTGAGGTGGGTCCCCTAGGTTGGTGGAACTTGATATATATCATCTTCTTCGACTTTTCTTCATTTTTCCTTCATTTTCCTTAGTGAAGAACTAGAAAACTCACAAAACCTACAAAATCCACTTCTAGGACAAGCCAAGTTACTAACTTTTGTAACTTAAGTCCTTGACAAAAGTTGTTCTACGCGTTGAGCTCGTCAACATGGTATAATTTGTTTTATCTATTTCCTATCATATCATACTTTGGTGTGTGGACAGGAGGGGTTTGGGCATATTTTAAAGTTTTGAGGTGTATTACAAACTTATAATCAAGGTAAGACCCTTCTTTCATCGGCTCTAGCTTTGATAAGTCGTAAATAGCAATTTGCTACAGAAATACATAGCTTTTATCAGATTTTGGTTGTATCTTCTATTCTTTTGTGTTGATTATGATCCTGCCTTGTTGTAGTATAAAAGGAGTTGTGATTAAAGTTATTAGGACACATGAATTCAGCTAAAAAGGTATGTTAAGGCTATTCCCTACTTACGGCATGTATCCTTAAAGCTTAGAAGCAATGTATTTGGGTTGTTATCCTTTATATACTTGTAGTCGTGATTGTTGATTGTTAACTGCTCGAGTTGATATAATCCTCCCTTACCAGGATTCTTATTCAGTTAGTAGCGTCCCTATGTTAGACACGACTTAGAGGCTATTTGTATAGGTTGCTTATAAATTTAATGCTTGCTTTTAGTGATTGGATTGTTATTGTTGCCCTTGGGGCTTTTATGGTTAGCTGCAGGAATGTAATCTATACCTAGAAGGGCTATGTTCTGCCTATAGGGCTATATGGATGCCTAAAAGAGATATAAGTTTCCTACGGGGCTATATTGATTCCTATAAGGGCTATGAGTTGCCTACAGGTCTATATTGACGCCTAAGAAGCCTATGTGCTTCCTACAGGGACATGTTGTTGCCTAAGAGGGCTATGAGTTGTCTATAAGCTATGTTGATGCTTAAGAGAGCTATGTGCTTCCTACGGGGCTATATTAATGCCTAAGAGGCCTATGTGATTGCCTACGGGGGTAGGGGACTACCGATAGGGATATATAGGTTGATTGGCACCTTTCGGGCTCATGCGGGGCTGAGTAGGTGGTCTTGTGTGCTGTTTGTACCTGTCGAGCTTATGGGGGTTTGGTTAGGTTGTTGTTTTATTATTTTTGATAAGTTTAGGTTTAGGAGTAAGTCAGTACACTTATCTTGTCCTTGATTTATTTATCAGATTATTCCAGTATATCAGGATACCTCATCATAGTCTATTGCCTTTCATACTATGTACATTAATTTATATTGACACCCCATTGCCCTGGGGGTGCTGTATTCATGCACTCAAGTCCTGACAGACGACTGAGTACACCTCCTTAGCAGCAGGATTGACTTTTATCCAGTTGGCTATCCCCTTTCCTCCGGAGCTGCCAGAGTTGGGAGGTTTGTTACCATTTGTTGTATGTATCTTTATGGGTAGGCTGGGGCCTGTCCCGCTAATCTTTACTACTCTTAAAGGCTTGCAGACTAGTGTATGGGGTGTATAGCTACATTATGGGCATACTGGCATATGTTGTTGGTTTGGTGAAGCTTGTGAGTTGTTTGATGTATTGTATTGATATATACTTGCTTTTATTTTTGGTATAGATATCATGGTGGCCTCGATGGCCCAATTAGGACTTTTGTGCTAGTTGGCTATTTATTTATATGATCTTCTGGGAGTAGCTGTTTCATTTATAGATCAGTTGACAGGGGCCTTGCCTGCCGATGGCTTAGTTTTAAGCCGAGATATGCTTGTTTGTTTTCTTGATTGCGTGTGGCTTCCATGCACTAGTAGTAAATGATTCAGCAGCGTCGGCTCGGGCCTGAGTTTTGGTAGTAGGAGCTAGTTGCGTCCCTCGAGTTTGGGGCATGACGGCCCTCTCTTCCTTCCATTGCTTGAACCAAATTTACGAAACACCTTTAAGTTGAAAAGCGGCCAATTACGCCTTTTCCACCTGCATCCCTACCATGATAATTAAAACCTTGTATACCTCATCAATGAAATCTTGATGATCTTTCTCTACCGTGGAACAATGACACTCCGGGGGATTCATTCTAGTGAAGTCCCTCACCCTCGTTATCGTTGTACGCACCTTTAGGTTCATAAGGACCAAAACCTCCTTATTGGGTTGAACCCTCATGGCTTAATCCAAAACTTGAAAATCATATCAAAACTCTGCATTAGTCCCTTGTTCGGCCAAAGCGTCGGCTGGAACTTGATAAGCCTCTTGATCAACGTTCTAATTCACATTTCTTCTAACATATTCTCTTCGAGGGGCCATATCCTAACAAGGATCAAATAAGGATGAGGAGAGAAACATATAGAGTTCCACTCTATCGATGTCACGACCCAGGGGTCCTAGATGTAACATGGCACATAGAACCCTGAAAGGCACTATGTAAGCCACCTAGCATATCATAACATAAGCATAGAACAATAAAGAGTTAAAACATATTTCAACTCCAAAATTTTCATAAAGGAAAGCGAAAGTTTAGACTTGTCTCAATTAAACATCTATTACAATACTTGAATCAAATAGGGTCACAGCCCATACAACATAATCCGATAGAATAAATACAAGTATGAAAAAACTAAGTGAAAACATCCATCCTTGACTCATGAGGACTCACCAACAAACTAGGAGAAATGAGCAATTCCAAGATTTAACCATAATGAGGGCCACCTTGAGAACCGGACCCTACACTTCGGGAAAATGTAGGAAATATGGGTTAGTACAAAAAAGCACTAAGTATGATAGCCATGCATAAAAATAATGAAAACATGCTAAAAGGGACATTTTAGTTGAATGCATGCAATTTACTAAGTTAAAGAATCATTTTAAAGATAATGGAAAAGCATAAGTCATAAGCATCTTCTTTACATAGATCTTCATATCAGAAGAGGAACATATCATAAATACCCCCAAAGCATACTTGTGTGATGCATGAATAAGATCCCATAATCTCACCCATATTAAGTAAAGCTTCTTGAGTAACTATAATTCATAATTAATACTCTTGTTCACACTATTATCATAATGGGGAATAAGTCTTAACTGACATAGACCATGTGAGCTTACCATGGAATCCAGTGTCTACCCCACACCAAAAAGGGGTTGTTCTACTTGCCTAAGGTAGATCCATACTCTTAGCTTAGGTGGATCCACAAGCTAAATTAACCTATGAGGGCACATAGTTCATGGGATTAGGAGATTGCTACTACAAACCCGGACTTAACTAAGGTAGAAGGTTTCCATCTCATGAGAAACATACTTTGGGAACCCGAACTCAACTAAGGTAGAAGGAACCCATTTGGAAGCCGGGCTCAACTAGTGTAAAAGCTTTTATTGGGAAGCTGGACTCAACTAGAGTATAAGCTTCCATCTCATATTCATATCCACTCAGTGCTAAGAATTAATTCGCATGGATTACATATTAAGTCTTAACTTAAGTTCATATTCATGGAAAAATGTTTTGACACTCAATCCAACATAATTCATACTATTGCTCATACATTCAATAGGTGAGAATAGCCTTTCAACCTTAGAATCATCATATTGTGAGACAACATTTCACATCATATCATATTCATACATAGGTGTGTATATGAGGATAACCTTCCAACAACAGAACAACTAGATCATAATCATAATCACTTTACTCTCAAGTGTTCTTAAAGCATATACATAAATTTCATAATCATGAATAATTATCATACTTTGCCCTTCAAGGAACCTAGATCATATTGCATAAACACATCTAGAATTACTACATTAGACATGGATAATAACATGATTCAAATAACTCAACTACTACAAGCATAATCTTATAATACACTCTTTCATCAATTCACCCACATCATAAAGTCATAAATTGGCAATATGGGAATTTCATGGATTCTTGGCGATTTCAACATAAAAACCATAATAAATCATCAATTAAATCATAATATAAAGTAATTAAATCATTAGAATCATTTTTGAAAGGAATCCATGACTTGGAGTCATACCCTAGCTTTTAGGGAATTTATGTCTTTGAAATTGAGTTTTGAAGGGACTCCATGGATGAAGAGCTACCACACCTTAGCTATGAATATCCAAAGAATTGAGTAGAAGCCTTGCTCCTTGAAAACCTAGCTCCAACTTCCTTCTTCTTCTTCCTTAAAGTTTTAGAGAGACAATTTTTGGAGAGGATGAGTTCTTTTGGGATTTCAGAATAATGGCTTGGATGCCTTAGTTTTGTGACTTAAATACCTTATATAGTTAGTCTACTTTAGTGTAAAACGATTCACTTAATATTAACTAAAACCAGAAAACCCCAAAGTACCCCTCAACTAACTCACCAAAATCGTTCGCAAGTGACCACGCACTACCCCACGACAACGGTCTGTGCATGGACCCACGTGGTGTGTTGGTGAACCGTGGGTAAGTTACTAGAGCTTGAGTTTCAAACCTTGACCCATGAACTGTCATGCCCCAAAAAGGCAGAGGCGCAAAAGAAACCCAGTGCCTCACTTGATCGAGCGAACCAACACATAAATGAAATGAAACAAAGAAAGTTGGCAACGCCGCCACCATAACTGACTGAGACAAGATAATTAGATCGGCAAGGTCACACAATATGAAAGACATAAAGTAGGCTGGCAAGGCCATCTTACTGATAAATAACTAGCATGCCGACGAGGCAACATATGAGACCATGAATACAATAAACCGATAAGGCTATAAATGAAAGCTGAGAAGACCCAACCAAAAATGTCCACAAGTCTCTACGAATACTACAACTCAATTGGTTGGGATAAGTCCCCAACGACGCCATCAACTATATACAAAACTCAAGTATGTAAAATCTATAAACAACCAACAACTCCAGAAAGAATGGAGCTTTACCAATCCTTAGCTGAGACAGCACCCCTATGGCAAAGGCCGATCAAGACAACTCAAACCTGCAGCACCACATGCAGCATCCCCAGGAAATGGGACATCAGTACGAATGAAGATGTACTGGTATGTAAGGCATTAAATGATGTCATAAATAACTATGATAGAAAGGGTAATAGAGATACCACCTGAAACTGAAACTCCGATAAGCTCAATGGCTGACATCTGACCTCCTAGTAATCAAATATGCATGATATGCTCGTTTAATCATATGTCGTGAGCACATATATATAGATAGATGCAAAAGCATGACATACCCAATCAAATGCTAGCAATGGTGGTGCTTTCCGGTAGCGAACCGACATCATATTCACCAACTTCTGGTAATCTGTATCTCATACATATATAAATATAGGCAATAGGCCTCATACCTCCCAATTATAACTCGGGAGTAGAATGCATAGCATGTCATGTCATTGATGCTTAATGCATATATGTTACTATACTCATGTTGCCAACCATGGCCCGTTGGAACTCATGTTCTCATAATTCCGTATTGACTTTCATATAACATGTAAATGCCTAATAGAACCTCATATACTTTTAGAATAGACCTAAATGCCTAACTAGATTTCAGAAAGGTAACTTAAACCCGAGGATATTCAACAAGAACTCAAGGTGCTTAAAGAATGTTTTCATGAATTCATTTAACTTCCGTACAACTATTTAGGTCTATAGACTCGTAACGGATTCAAAGCTCTTGACTCGACTTCAAGTTAGAAAATCATTCATCTAGAAACTTAAAAGGAGACTTACCTGCTTAACTTGATTTATACGAAATACTCCCAAGTGATAATAGTATGGTCTATTTTAGAAATATGTTGCTTGACGAGCATAAAACAAAAAGAATAGAGTACAAGATTTAATATTAGTATAATTTTCAAATAACATTTTTGTAAAAGGTTTTGACAAGAAAGAATGACTTAACAACTGCCCCGGGTATAACATGATAATTCTCCAATAATTCAGCCTTAAACTTAGGAAAATAGCTCGCAAATAGACATAAGAAATAAGAAAATTGACGGAGGATTACTTTACCAGGAACACACTTCAGAATGATATAAGTATAAGAACAATACGATAGAATCAAAGCATAACATCAGCTGACTTTCCAATGCCCTTTACATAGGGTCTAGGAATAGAATAGTCAAAACAATAATTTTTAGATTTCCTGCGATATGAAAAAAGAGAAATTTGCCTTTAACATACATTGAATATAGGCTTGAATAGCTTGCTATAGATTATCAATTTCCCTTTAGTGATTGAATAAAGACTTGAAATATTTTTCCTACCAAAATCTTCTTCAACACGAGTACATAATTTTATTTCTGAAGAATCGTTGTAAAACTTTTTCCTCTCTTTAAATAGCCACTTCAACAGCTATATCATCTTTTAGCTAGCAACACACTTAAACTTTCCCTTGTTAAGAGAAAAGAAATGGAGAAAATTATTTAAAAATCATGTACAAAACTTTATGTATATATGTATAGTACACACCATACTTCCTTAGTGGATAACTCCTATATTAGGTCTAAGAAAAACTTGATGTAAATTTGATGGAACTTATCTATTTGCACATGAAGGCTACATGCTATTGTATATAGGAAATTAGTTTCTGGAGGTGCAACTAAAAATGAAAGGAAAATGCCAACAATTGTAGATGTGGGATTAAATATATATAAAAAAAGAATAGCCTTCCATTAACCACTATCTTAAAGAATGATACATTTATGTGCTACACTATTCCACCACTTCCACGTGGAAGTGGTGGTGCCAACTTAATAAGTTTTTTTTTTCTCCCCTTATATAAGTATTAGGTATTGTATAAGTTCGTGGTAAAATACATATCACGTTTTATATATTTTTTAATTAATAGAAAATTCTTTTGAATAAATCCTACCTCATAAAATAATAATTCTTTAATATAACTGTTTTCACAATCTCCATTAAAATATAAATAAACCATAAACTCTTATAAATTATATAGACAAATATATAGTAATTAAGTTTTTTTGTTTTCCATAAATATCTAAGACATTTTTGAAAAAGACTAAAAATATACTTTTTACCAAACATTAATTTATAATTAATATTTCCAAACACGAGTAGACTTACAATAAAATTCTCAAATTTAGGCTTGCAATAAGTCAAGTGTTACATCCTCCCCCTTAGAAACATTTGCCCGCAAATAAAAATAACACTTCCAAGGCTAAAGCTAAGACTCCTTTCAGTGTGTTCGAAAAGTTTCCTCTTATAGTGGACCATCCTAAAATCAGCCAAACTCAACTCATACGCCTCACATGGAGGCATTTAACATATCAACAAAAAAATGCTCAATGGAAATCTCATCAACTAGAGCATAATGTATAGTGCAACTTAATAGGAAATTTGAGCTTTACTTATTTACTCATGTAGGTGTGCTGAAATGGTATGCAATATGAACAAGCACGTCACATAGAATTTCTAGTATAAATACAAATGAACATGAAGGGTGTGCAATCATGTGAACAAGTTAGTTATTAATGAAAGGCTTTAACCCATGCATATGTGGGCCTTCGAGGAGTCTAACATGTGAACAATTTAGCTAGGAAGACATGTTATTTTTGCGTAAATAAGTTGTGGTCTATATGACAATACGTGCACTACAGAATCCACATAAATAAAATTCATTTGAAACTATCGTGCAAACTTGTAATTAAGGGAGATGTGAAACTGCTAAAAATATAAGCTCCCGGACTTTAAAATCTTATAATGTATGAATAACTTAAATTTGACATATGAGCAGGCGTCCGAGAACATTTTAAACAGATAAAGTTATGAATCTATATTTTGTATAGTCTATGGATAGTGATATTTGTTACGTCAAACATTAGATTATCTATTATACTTATAACATAGGAAAAAAAAGGTCATGATACTTTTAGCATTATAGGAGGAATCAACTTCTGATATGTAGACATATACATATAACTAATTATTTTGTGAGAAAATTCACATATGGCCAAATAAATCTTAAATCATATGGCACATGTGCTAAGATTTTAAAGCTTATAACATATAAATATATTTTTTTATGAAACATATAATGTTTTAGCAATGATTCATACCGCGAATATCTTGTAAGAAAATAATCTAGAATGCAAATAATATAGAAATAATTATCTCGTGAATAACATTACACATGCATTGATACCTTTATGAAGTCTCTCTCTATATATATATATAACATGTAAAAACATTATTTATAAAATAAATGACATGTATCCAATGATTCATATAACATGCAATATATGTGAGTGTTTTATAAGAAAATAATTTATAAGGTTTATTATATGCAGACAATTAGCCTATGAAATGTGGGCATATAATCTATAGGGCCTATATATACTATTATGTGATCAAGTCTGCTTTAAAATAAGTAATCTATAAGCAATAACTCATGAATCAGGTAATAATATAGGTTCTTATCTTACGAGGCATGTAAGATATAAATAACTAGTTCGTGTCATACATAGAATAACTCTCGCTCAACAAGTAAGTAAATCATTGTGGGTTCGCAATTTATTAATTTTTTTAACTTACAAATAAATTCATAACAATATGACGAATAAGCCTCTATCGATCAGAAAGGAATGTTTTGATAGACTAATTAGTAAAATGATATTTGAATATACATGATTAGTTCTCGTACAAGAGATCACAATTAATCTTTTCTATGTATATTAGTTTAGCTTAAATAATTTTCTTCACTTGGCTCTGAAAAATTCTTCGAGTAGCATAATTACACAAATAATACTATCATATTATGCTAAGGACTCTTAAGGTGTTCAAAATACAACAAATATTTTCTTTTAAGATGGTCCACACATAACATTTACAGTACAAGTTTTTAAAAAAATAAATCAAAATATTGTTAAAGGTCATAAGACACCACTGGTAGATCTTGAAGCTTTGTACTCCTCTACACATTATAAGAAAGAAATAATAAACATACATCAAATACACACTATGAAGCCTATATAATTTTTTTACAAAGTGAACTATTACTATTTGTCTTCAAGTAATGACTAGAAACTGAACATATACAATATACATGGTCCTCATAATAATACGAGACAACTAATACTTAACAACTTAACTTTCCTTTACAATTAGGAACTACGAGCACTTATCAATTTAAATTATCAAGAACAACATGGTATAAGGATTATATATATATGTATGTTTTTTTTCCCAACACATCCTAAATGAATCTCTTCCAAATAATTAAGAGCACTGATCATAATTAACAACTCATATACATAAGATGAAGACACATTATTATCTGTGATCAACCGTGCGAATAAAATAATTATGACAATTATTTCTTTAAGCTTTTATGAAGAACATCTATGCAACAAAATTTATGTTGAGGAGAGTACATATGCGTCAACACCTCGTGCAACACAAAATATGTAGCATTTAGATGAATTCTTTGTTAAATAAGTAGCATATATATACTTAATGATTCAGTTAACAAGTAATTACATACAAAGGATTAGAGGTACAAATAATATATAAATCATTAACCCCAAAAGTGCACTTAACATGTAAACTAGTAAACCTATGGACACAGTACCATATATATCCTTAAGTCAAGAAACACATAACATATATATTCTTACAAGGAAATGTTCTTAGCATATTCATACATAGATTTTTGATGAAATAGACATCCAATGTCATAATCAGCTACAAAATGTTCAATTTGGTCATCCTAATCATGTTTTATAATTATAACATATCTAGCATGTAGGTCGATTTATAAATTATAGGAATTTCTTGTATAGTACCCGAGACATATAAAAAAAATTGTCTGATGTCCTCCATTTCTCGTGAACAAATTACTTGCAATGCCATTATCATAAAACAACTACCTTCAAAATAGAGAAGGAAAATGACATAGACCTAGCCACTTGTAAAACAAGCAACAAGTAATAACTAACATGTAAGGCATGTAACAGATATAATCCAATAAACAAGTAACCTATAGCAGATGCACATATGAACTTACATTAATTTAATTCACTAGATAATTAGTACCCATATAAATTATGCAATTATACATTAGATCTTATAAAAACACGTAATAAGATAAATCCTTACATATACATCCTAAAAAAATAATAGAAGATATGCATTTTATAAAACATTGTCGAGTCATGGTAGTAAAATATATGCATTTTAAAAAGTCATCCATGTGACTAGAAATTATGGACTAGAACTGCCTCCTTGGCAAAACTAACAGTTGGCCTTCTAGCCTAATATAAGGTCACCTTTAATGGACACAAATTATATGGCACTAAGAAGAATATGAATTAGAAGTGACTTATGGACTAGCTTTATCGCACGATCTAAGTAATGAAAGAAAAGTAACCATCTCTAGATGCCTAGTAGCCTCTTGATTATATGTGTGGTGCACAACACACCCATAAGCAAGACTCTACTAGTCACGACTTGTGGACTCCCTAGGACACGACTTGCACTGATTCCAAGTTTGTCACGCCCCAAAAAGGCGGAGGCGCAACAGAAACCCAGTGTCTCACTTAATCGAGCGAACCAACACATAAAGGAAATGAAACAAAGAGGGCCGGCAAGGCCGCCACCATAACCGACTGAAACAAGATAATTAGATCGGCAAGGTCACACAATATGAAAGACATAAAGTAGGCTGGCAAGGCCATCTACTAATAAATAACAAGCATGCAGACGAGGCAACATATGAGACCATGAATACAATAAACCAATAAGGCTATAAATGATAGTTGAGAAGACCCAACCAAAAATGTCCATAAGTCTCTACGAATACTACAACTCAATTGATTGGGATAAGTCCCCAACGACGCCATCAACTATATACAAAGCTCAAGTATGTAAAATCTATAAACAACCAACAACTCCATAAAGAATGGAGCTTTACCAATCCTTAGTTGAGACAACACCCCTATGACAAAGGCCGATCAAGACAGTTCAAACCTGCAGCACGACATGCAGCATCCCCGGCAATGAGACGTCAGTACGAATGAAGATGTACTGGTATGTAAGGCATAAAATGATGTCATAAATAACTATGATAGAAAGGGTAATAGAGATACCACCTGAAACTGCAACTCTGATAGCCTCCGTGGCTGACATCTGACCTCCTAGTAATCAAATATGCATGATATGCTCGTTTAATCATATGTCGTGAGCACATATATATATAGATAGATGCAAATGCATGACATACCTAACCAAATACTAGCAATGGTGGTGCTTTCCAGTAGCGAACCGGCATCATATTCACCAACTTCTGGCAATCCGTATCTCATACATATATAAATATAGGCAATAGGCCTTATACCTCCCAATTATAGCTCGGGAGTAGAATGCATAACATGTCATGTCATGGATGCATAATGCATATATGTTACTATACTCATGTTGCCAACCATGGCCCGTTGGAACTCATGTTCTCATAATTCCGTATTGACTTTCATATAACATGTAAATGCCTCATAGAACCTCATATACTTTTAGAATAGACCTAAATGCCTAACTCGATTTCAGAAAGGTAACTTAAACCCGAGGATATTCAACAAGAACTCAAGGTGCTTAAAGAATGTACTAATGAATTCATTTAACTTCCGTACAACTATTTAGGTCTATAGACTCGTAATGGATTCAAAGCTCTTGACTCGACTTCAAGTTAGAAAATCATTCATCTAGAAACTTAAAAGGAGACTTACCTGCTTAACTTGATTTATACGAATTACTGCCAATTGATTATAGTATGATCTATTTTAGAAATATGTTTCTTGACGAGCATAAAAAAAAAAAGAATAGAGTACAAGATTTAACATTAGTATAATTTTCAAATAACATTTTTGTAAAAGGTTTTAACAAGAAAGAATGACTTAACAACTGCCCTGGGCATAACATGATAATTCCCCAATATTTCAGCCTTAAACTTAGGAAAATAGCTCGCAAATAGACATAAGAAATAAGAAAATTGACGAAGGATTACTTTACCAGGAACACACTTCAGAATGATATAAGTATAAGAACAATACGATAGAATCAAAGCATAACATCAGCTAACTTTCCAATGCCCTTTACATAGGGTCTTTCTAGGAATAGAATAGTCAAAAAAATTATTTTTAGATTTCGTGCGATATGAAAAAAGAGAATTTTGCCTTGAATATTCCTTGAATATAGGCTTGAATAGCTTGCTATAGATTATCAATTTCCCTTTAGTGATTGAATAAAGACTTGAAATATTTTTCCTACCAAAATCTTCTTCAACACGAGTACATAATTTTATTTCTGAAGAATCGTTGTAAAACTTTTTCCTCTCTTTAAATAGCCACTTCAACAGCTATATCATCTTTTAGCTAGCAACACACTTAGACTTTCCCTTGTTAAGAGAAAAGAAACGGAGAAAATTATTTAAAACTCATGTACGAAACTTTATGTATTTATGTATAGTACACACCGTACTTCCTTAATGGATAAATCCTATATTAGGTCTAAGAAAAACTTGATGTAAATTTGATGGAACTTATCTATTTGCACATGAAGGCTACATGCTATTGTCTATAGGAAATTAGTTTCTGGAGGAGCAACTAAATATGAAAGGAAAATGCCAACAAATGTAGATGTGGGATTATAGATATATAAAAAGAGAATAGCCTTCCATTAACCACTATCTTAAAGAATGACACATATATGTGCTACACTATTCCACCACTTCCACGTGGAAGTGGTGGTGCCAACTTAATAAGTTTTTTTTTTCTCCCCTTATATAAGTATTAGGTACTGCATAAGTTCGTGGTAAAATACATATCACGTTTTATATATATTTTAATTAATAGAAAATTCTTTTAAATAAATCCTACCTCATAAAATAATAATTCTTTAATATAGCTGGTTTCACAATCTCCATTAAAATATAAATAAACTATAAACTCTTATAAATAATATAGACAAATATATAGTAATTAAGTTCTTTTTTTTTTCCATAAATATGTAAGACATTTTTGAAAAAGACTAAAAATATATTTTTTACCAAACATTAATTTAAAATTAATATTTCCAAACACGAGTAGACTTACAATAAAATTCTCAAATTTAGGCTTGCAATAAGTCAGGTGTTACATGACCCGTCACCCACGCGTTGTGGACTAACCCACAAGGCGTGGGTCCCCTCTGTGGGTCACTGCCCAGGCAACTCCTAAGGGTCCTTCTCAAGGACCCATGGCTGGTCCTTGGGGGTCTTACCTTGATGTTCTAACACGAAACCCTATATTTTTAGGTACGGGGATGTAATACTCGGAAATTCTATGACTTAAGTTACAGCCTCACCTTATGAATAATGACTTAAAAATAGTAAAATTGATGTTTCTAAACCTAAATTAATGCAATTGAATTGGTTTGGAAGAGTAAAAGTCTAAACATCAAGAAACGACCACGACGTCCGGAAACTAGAGAAGAATGTGTTCTAGTGTGTCCTTAGGTTTTGGGCAGGTTTGGGAGTGTCGTATGATGGTATAATCTTGTAAAAAGGTTTAAATTAGGTAAATACATATTTTTATGGTCAAAACATTTGAATACGATGCCACGGGGCCACCCTAAGGGGATCCCGAGGAGGACCCCAACCTTGGCCAAGCAAGCTGCCAAGGCAGCTTGCAAATTGCACTTGGTGGGAATAGCTCCACGTTGCGGACTAGCTCCTCCAAGGAGAAAAAAGTTAGTTCGCAACATTGTCGTGTCGCGTACTCTACTATCTCAAAATTTAATTCCAAATATCTTCATGGAATAGCTCCGCGTCGCAGACTTGCTCCGCTACGAAAATGCAGAAATTCAGAAATCGATTTCTACTTCATTAAAGAGTCCAACTAAGTGAGGGGTATTTAGGGTACTTTAGGGGACGTGTATATAATGATTTTAAAGTCAATTTACCTCATTTTTATCACTCAAACACAAAACCCCAAAGATCAAAACCTAAAGTTCCTCCTTCTCTCTACTTTCTCTCTCTTCTCAAGAACTCCATTGAAGAAGATTGGAGCTTCAAGAAGAAGACCAACTCTCCAAGGTTTCAACTCGGATTTTTGTGGTTAATTCGTCAATAAGGTATGGTTTCTTATCACTGTTAGGATTCATTTCCCCAAGAGGCCCCTTTAAGATGAATTTTAAAATCTCCAATTTCTAGGTTTCAATCCAAAAATGTGGGTCTTCTTTGTAAAGTGATTATGTTATTACTTCATGAATTACCTTGTATTATGTATTGGTTATGAATTAATTGTTAATTGAAGTATGGATGTCCCAAGAAGGGCAAGAAGGTATGAAAGTTGGTTCTTCTTTCAACTCAAGTATGGAAAGGTGAATTACTTAGATTGTAATGATGCTATACCTAATGTGTTGTTGTGGTGTTGATGACCTAGTTTCCTCATCCTTAACCCTCTACACTTGAATTAGCTATGAAGTATGTATGTATGTTATGGTATGATTGATATATGATTGAAAGGTAGTTCTCATGATTATAGTGTAATGTAAAGTGAATGGTTTACTCACTTGCTAAGTGTTCCTAAAGTGAAAGGATTGTTACTCACTTATGAACACATATGAGCTATTATGGTAAGATGTCTACATAAGAGTCTAGTAAAGGCTAATGTGAACTTATGTGATGACTAAAGATGATTACAAAAGGGAATTTGATGCTTAGCACCGAAAGGGCATGTAAATGAGATGGGGGTCTCACGTTTAGTAAGTCCAGCTCCCCACATGGGTTTCCTCACGTTTAGCAAGTCCGAATTACCCACGGTATGCGTTGTCTCATGAGATGAAAACCCCCACTAGATAGTTAGGGTTTCTAGAAGAAATCTCCTTGACCCTTAACTATATTCCCACATAGGACTCTAGCTTAGTGGATCCACCTAGATTGCTATGTACGAATGGTTACACCTTAGGCAAGTGTTAACCATCTCTTTTCAGTGTGGGAGTAGAACACCGGATTCCATGTAGCTCTCATGGTCTATGTCGATTATTGCAATATTTCCCTTATGTAAAAGTAAATGAAGGTATGAAAGGTGTGAACTCTTACTAGGGCTTTCCTAAGGGTTTCTACATAGTGTAAGGGAGGGTATGGGACTTCTCTCGCACATTGCACTTGTGGGATCCTAAGAGATGGTTGTAGTAGTGTTCTCTTATTATTATGATGATTATGACTTATGTATGTTGAAGCTATGTTATGTATGATCATTATGAATATGGTAAGTTATGATGAAATATGATCTTATAAATGTATGCATGAAGTAGGTTGCTTAATGTGATACTTGGCTTTGAATAGGGTTATGGGGTTCTATTCTTTGCATTGCACTAGTGTTGCTTGGGTTGTCTGCATGTTGGGATAATATTATGTTTGTTTGGACTATGATGCTTACTTTGTGTGAATACTGGATTTACTTGGTAAAAAAACATGTTTTGACTAAATGTCCTTTTATGCATGTTTCAATGGTTTTTATGCGTAGTAGCCATACTTAGTACATGTGTTGTACTAACCCATATTTTCTCCCTTTTCCCCAAACATTTAGGTTCGGGTCGTTGAGGATACAAGCTTACTTCTCAAGACACTTGGAGTTGCTTCCCCAAAGTTGGTAAGTTCTCAAGTCCGAGGACAAGACCCTATGATCTAGCTTCTATGTTTAGATCTTTGCTTATGTTGAAAGTCATTGTTGTACTTTCCTATTTCAAGACTTCTTATTGATGTAAGGGCTAAGTCTCATTTTCGATACTTCTATGTCTAGATGGTACATTGTGACGTAGTTAGATTATGTTTTTCATATATGAAGTGAATTTGAACTTCCAAAGTAAAAGTTTTAAATTTTCCGCAATTTTATTCTATGATACATTCTATGAGGAATGCTAAGGGATTGTATAAGACCTCTTCGAGGTTGAATACGCCAGTAACGACTAGGGGGTGCTCTCAGGTCGTTACAGGGGAGGTACGTTTACGACTCTAACCCTCATGTTAAGCTTCAATTTAGCCTACTAGTTTCCGGAGTGTTACAATCACACGACTTTAGAATGATGAAAGAAGTGAATGTTCCTCTACATATTATAGCCTCCTATTTAGAAAAATGGTGCGCTTCACACTTATGATCAAGAATCTACTCAATGTGGCTTATCAGATATCCCAGGTCCTTTTTAAACCTTTTGCTCTAAATACCAAATTTATAATGACCGAAAGTGTACCCTAGGTGTAACATGACATATAAAACCTTGAGAGGCCCTACATAAGCCACTTAGCATGTATCAAACAAGATAATAGAAATAAAGAACTTCAAACATAGAAATGCATATTTGAAAAGAGTTTGACAAAGCGGAACTCTAACACAATTCTCCATAAGCAATTTAATACATCATAAGAAAAATAATTGGGACGTAACCCAAACATCACATACATAGTCTGAAAATGGATATGACATAAATCTATAAAGTGTCTCGGTCCTCGGAACATGAGGACTCACCAATCACTTGAAGCATCCAATAGATGTCTAGCCACGAGTGTATGATGTAGGAACGTCGGACCCTACATTTATTAGATAATTTAGGCACAAGCCTCATTAGTACATGGAATGTACTAAGTATGGGGCACTATTCATAAACATATGTATGATAACATGAACGAACTAAAACATATAAAACATGATCAATATTTGTACATTTAAAAGAATAAGGAAGTAAAACATGGAAACCATAATATAAAGTGAATGAAATTGAAATAAAATACATAAGAAAATCTTTTGAATAAAACATAATCATTTTGTGGGATCTTAGCTTTAACCGACAATAAGAGCATGATAGGTATATCATGGCATCCGGTATATCCCTTATACAAATACAAGGAAAAAATATGTGTCAAGGTACAATCGGTACATTTCATCTTTTGCTAAAGTGGATCGACTAGGTAGGTCATTTAAGACAATCCCACTAGGCACTTGGGACTGGAGGTTTCTACTATAGACTACCCTATTTGAGCCTCCACCTCAAAGCCTTCTAGTTCTTAAGTCAAAGTCCCAACGGAATAGTTAAAAGTCAAATATAAAATTGGTAAGGCAATGATCAGCACCAATCCATACTTTTGAGATAAAAACACAGAATAGCTCCTTAAACACAATTCAATATAGATGAGAAAACCTTGAACCAATCTGAATCCATATGTGAGAAATATCTATCACAATCATGATCATAATAGTAAATGACAAATCCTTTCACAATAGCATTGAAATTTTCTTTGAAAAGCATCCACAAACCATTTACAATATATTCATAAAAACATGCATATCTTGATAGATTCATACTTTGTGGTTCATAATCTTCATCACAGGTTTTTAATAAAAATTATGGATCATGCATGTGTCAATATGATATCAAGTAATCATCATTTATTAACACTAAATCATGCATTAGAAAACTTAATCAATACAAATAAATCATAATTGACTGCAACCCATAAAGATTGAATTGAAACCCCAATTTGAATCAATTGAAACTGAATGAGAAATTGGGAATTTTGGGGATTCCAAGGGTGAATACCCACATACCTTGCTACCAAAAGTTCAAGAGTAATGGTAAATTGATGCCCTCGAATGAACCCTAGCTTCTTCTTCTTTTTTAGGTTTAGGAGGGAGACATTGGGGAAATAGAAGAAAGAATTGAAAGTGGATAATTTGGGGCTTAAAATATTTATATAGGGTTTAGGGTATAAGGAAAAAATACATAATATTGGATTAAAAAAATTAGAAAAAGAGCTAATCGCTTTTTGAAAATAACTACCGAACTCGACCTACGATCCCGCCCTATGGATCGTAGAACTTTCTACAGTCAGTACAAGTCAACCATAGACCAAGTACTGGAAGCATGAAATCACCTATTGTTTGACAGAACACTTATACGGAGCATAGGTCTTTCTACTGTTTGTAGATAGCAATCGTCTAAACCAACTTGACCCCTTGAAATTTCACTAATTCTTTCACCTACCTACGAGACCTATCTATGACTTGTACAAGGAATGACGGGCCTTTTTAAAAATATATATATTTTTCCTCTTCCTACGGTTTCCATTTACAGCCCATAGAACTTCTACGATTCGTAGATGGAACCTGCAGACACAGTCTGCAACCCAAAACCCCATTTCATTCTTTTTTTAATTCTAAGGTGTTACAGTGCTACTGAAACTTGACTTTTCAAAATTGATTTTCCCACTTTCTATGAGACTAGTCTACGACATGTAAAACATTCTATGAATCATAGACTGGTCTTGTAAACCAGAACTAGTAGCTTAAAATATGGAATTTTTTATTTTTTTGAAATCCAAGGTGTTACAATATCTCCTCCTTGGAACATTCATCCTCAAATGGAACTCAAGGAAACATAAAGACGGTAGAGGAAGAGATATCACAAGCCAACATGAATGCAATCACATAAATGCACATAACCAAGAAGAAAATAGACTCCAAGCTAACACATACTTTAACAGATCGTTTCATAAAACATATATGCATGTGAAAACATGAGAATTACTAAGACACATGAATCCGTAAGAATAGACCATGAGGGACTAATTACCTCAAGCTAGAGTAGAAGCCGACGGAAATAGATGAGGATACCAGAAAAACATATCGGCCTCGGCATCGGCCTCCCATGTAGCACCTTCAACCATTTTATTCCTCCACAACACCTTCACGGATGCAACTTCTTTGATTCTTAAAGTTCTAACTTGCCGGTCTAAGATCTCAACCAGAATTTGTTCATATGAAAGGCTTTCATTAATACCAAGCATTTCCAATGGCACAATTGAAGATGCTCAAACTACTCTTTAAAACAGATTCAAAGAGTAAGCGGTCGTCTTCAATAAAAATTACCCAGCAAAGAGTTGTGGTTGAATCTCACAAAGAGTAGTGTGAGGTTACAAATTCAACGAGTGAATTAAAATGTAACTGTTAATAATGTAGCAACCGAGACAATTGGGTGGATGGTTCCATAACATTTAATCAATAGATTTTAAAGTCACAAATTAACATCATGCTTAAAATAAATAAAGATTGAACAAATTGAGAAAACTCTAGAGGCATGGAGATTTCACATTGATATCATAAAGGGGTAACCATACATTTCTCAACAAAGCTAAACAATCATGAACATCTTGGGTAATCTTTGATAATGTTAATATTCATTCAATCTCATATCATTTATTCATAAAATCTCATTTTGGTCACATTATGTCATTTGCAATTAAACTCGTTGCCTTGTTATTACAACTAGATTCAGCTAAGTTGCAACCATTGAAATAATTACCCACTTGAATTGGTCTTTTTCAAGCACCAGATTAAGTTCTAAGCTCATATTAAGTTGGCCACCCTAATCCATCAATTAAACACATGGTACTGCTTAAATTTGTGATATAAAGCAGTAAACCAGAGAAATTCAAAATACCCACTAAGTTAAATCTACACACAGCCCCACAATAACACCCCTAGAAATTGGGGTTTTAGTCACCCTTCACAAAAAGTGCTAAAATTATACCTCTCATGATAGAAACCATAGGTGCAGTGAATATAAGAAATTATATTCAACACTCACTTTGATTTTTAATGTACCGTGAGTTTATGATATTTTTGATGCATTTAACTTGGAGTTTAGAATGAGTGTTAGGCATTTTGTTATTATATATTATGGTGTTTTGACTGAATTTTGCAGAAATCAGGTTTTGGAGTAGTGGTGATGAAAGTGCCTAAAGCAGCAGAAAATTGGCAACATACTAGCCCACCTACGAGCCATCGTTCTTTCTACAAGTAGTAGGTGGATGGTGTAGGTGAAGGCTCTAGGAAAACTGACTATTTTTGGAACAACGATGTGACTAACAGATTGTAGGTCCTCTAACGAGCCATCGTTGATCATTCGTGGGTGACTTCAGAGAAGATGATTTCCAATCCATAAACGACGATTGAATAGGAAATGATGTGCTTAGACCTAAAAGACGTAGGTCATGACCTATGATGACATCTACTAGAAATTTGGGCAACTGGTGAGCGACGGTGGCATCCACGAGCCATCGTTTGTGTGATGAGCCATCGGTGACCATCCATCGATGACACATCGCAAACCCGATTTCCTAATGCTTCCTTTTCCTACTTTATTTAGGATTTATTTTATATAAATTTTACTTTTTGGGTTGTTATACTTTTTGTGAAAATTTGCTTTTGGCTTTGGAAATTATTATGCGAACTCTTTCGGCCTTTAATTCTTAAAGTTTGGTTTATGATATTTGCATTTTTTTCAATTCAAGATTCAAGATTTCTTCTATTCTACTTTTAAGTTAATTATTAATATTATCAACTCTATTATGAATTGTGATAACTCAAGCATGAACAACTAAATCTACGACTAGGGTTGTGGGAACCATGGAATAATTAACAACGTAAATTAATAATTAAGTAATTCTGGAATAGTTTTTATGCATATATTGTTAATCCTTTCGTTTTGAATGCTTTTAACGATGCCCAGCATTAGAACTTACCTCATTCCTAGTTGCCCGACCAAGGATGTAATTAATGAGAAATGGATTGAACAATAGAGATTTAGCGTGATAATCTACTATCAAATAGCCTGACCTACCTACTGTGAAGGCCTGTCTAGGGTTAAGGGTAAGGGTTAGTAAAGACTACACTCGTGGCCCAACAAAGTTTCATTGTGAAATTCCCTACTTGGATAACGAATCACTTAGGAGATACTGAACATACAAACCTTGCATATTCACACAAGGAAAAGTTACTAGTATTAAGATTACTACATTAAGAACTTGTGGGACATTCCCTAGTTTACATCTCATAATGATATTACAAACTGCGAATTCTGTTTAGTAGTTAGTTGTTACTACAAATCAATCAACAATTACTTTATTCAAAAATCCCCTCTTTTATGGAAGTAAACCTGACTAAAAGTACAGATAAGTGTAAATTTGCCTAAGTAAAGACCATATTCCTCGTCGGATCAATCCTAAACTTAGTCAAGTTCTTTATTTGACATAGACTGTTTATACTTCTTTGGAGAGGTGAAATTTGGGCGTATCAAATTTTTGCACCGCTCTCGAGAAATTAGGCTTTTAGATTAGACTACTTTCATTATTGAACTTTAGTCACTTATTTCCCAATTTACGTTTTTTCTGTTTTTGACTTCTACATGTCTTATTTCCCATGTATGCCAAGTACATGGAGTCAAGTCAATCTCCTGACCCCATACGATTCTAAATTAAGAAGAACTCTGAGAAAAATGGATGCAAGAGGTCTAAATCCTGAGGTAAAAAATGATCCAATCAGAGCGGGTCAAGGGGATGTTGCTGGAGCGCAACCTCGTAGAGCTATGGAAGTGCCTAGACATGTTCAGGAAACCGTGGACTTTAAAATGCTGAAGGAGTATAAAATCAGCCAACACCTGATGTGTGTGAAAATTACAGGGTTGATTATAATGTTGTGGGATCGACTGGGGCTATCATTGTTCCTTCACTACCTCCTGGACATACTTTCATGGTGACCAGCAGTCTGATGCAAATGCTTATATCTAGAGAATTGTTTGCTGGATTAACTTTGGAGGATCCATATGCTCATATGAGCAAAGTGAAAGAGTGTTGGTATGAGTAGTGTGGGACGACCATAAATAGATATTGATGTAATCGACTTAAGGGTGATTCCACTCTCATTGACAGGTGATGCTCATGTATGGATGTCTCAGTTGCAGTATAACTAAATCACCACTTGGGATGGGTTACACAAGGTATTCCTGGAGAAGTATTTCCCATTGTCAAAGAAGTTAAATCTCAAGGATAAACTCAATGACTTCGTAGCGTTGCATGGTGAGTCAGTTAGTAGTTATTTAAATAGATTCACTGGGTTTTTGAGCAGTGTACCTAACCACCGCATTGATGACGAGTCACTAAAACGAATATTTCTACAGAGGGCAAGATGATAATTGAAAGATTGTACTAGATACTATTGTTGGAGGATCTTACGGAGCAAACACATTTCAGGAGATTGCTGAGAAACTTAAAAAGATATCTAGGAATAATAAGGCATGGAGCATTAGAAGCTCAAATAAATAGGGACCAAAACATGGCCAAGATCATGACACAACTTGACATTTTGTGCAAAAATGTCTTGGGAAGTGGTGCTCGGGGTGTCAATATTGTGTGTATCGGGTGAGCAGATCCGAAAGAGGCAAAGGTTCATGCTTTGTACAATGAAGAGGTGAACTTCCTAGCCAACCAAGGTGGTGGTTATCGTTCAAACTACCCAAGGCAAGGTGTTAACCAAGGTCGGGCTAGAGATGAAGGTTTAAAAGAGTCTGAATGAATAGACCGTAATCCTAATTGGAAGGATGGGGAGAAGGATAGGTATGCGACTCCCCACAAGCACCAAAAGCTAAAGGATTCAGAGGGTGGTAGGTTTGAGGATACTCTTTCTCGCATCCTCAACAAAGCTGAGCGGTCAGAAAAGATCTTGAAAGAGCTGAAAAAGATGTGTCGATGCTTAGCGAGGCCGTTACCTCCCATTCAATATCAATCAAGCAGCTGGAGACCCAAATGGGTCAGATGTCGTCTCACCTAAATCTGAGACAAAAAGGGGTGTTGCCTAGTGACACTATGGTCAACCCCAAGAATTAAGTTTGAAGGTGGACTTGTGTCGTGCCACGACGTTAACTAATGCGCTGTTTGGGAGGAAACCCAAAACCCTTTATTGCTTTTATTTGTCTTTTAGTAAAATAGTGGTGTGTTGTTTGCATAGGTTGAAGTGTGGAAAGTGTTTGAAAAAGTGCAGGGTTGCGAGCAACAGGTCCAGTCGGCGAGTCATCGTAGAGGTCGGCGTACCCGAACTAATCCACCATTTGACTCAAGAAATCTTTAAATTGAAGTCTGTAAAACTCGGTGAGCCTAGGAAATTATTGGCGAATCACTGACCATGTCGGCGATCTCGACGGAGACTGCCGTTGGGACCCCTACTTTAACTGGAGGTTTTACAAATTTCGGCGAGGTAAATGAACTGTTGGTGAATTACCGAGAAGATAGGAGAGCTCGACTAATGTCGTCGAAAGGGAAAAAACTGGACAGGTTTTGCAGGCCAAAGGTTTAAAAGTTTCCAACTCATTCACTTTCCCTCACTTTTTATCTTCCCAAACTCACATCTGCACGCTAGTTCCTATATTTTCACAATTTTAGAGTATTTTTAGTGTTGATTTGTGCTCGATGTTGGATTACATTGCCGCCTAGTGTCTCAATCTTCTCTTTATTGACACCAAAGGTTGGTTTTCTAAGCCCCGAGGTTATTTTATAAAAAAATTGCACTCATTTGCAATAGCCTGATCTTATTGAAGTGTTCTGATCATGCCTGATATGATTAGATTGTTTACACGCATATTTTAATTTGCTAATCTTGCTCGAGTACTTGTGGCTGTTGAATTCCCGTAATTGTATGCCTTAAACTGGATTAAAATTCAAGGGGTTGTATTTGGGTGTTATGGGTCCAACCTTAATTTGACTAGTGCATGATTTAATTTTGTTTTCGGGGCTTTCAGGGTTAAATTCAAGAAGTTAGGTTGAAAATAGGCACGTTGGGCCGTTTGGCGAGCTGGGTCGAGCTTGCCAAACTACTCGGCAGTTCACCTAATGTCCTCATCTCGCCTTTGATTCCGTGCTTTATTTGATGATTGATAATGTAAATTTTGGCGAGAATCTTGATGTCGCCAAAAGCACTCAGCGACTCGCCAAAAGGCTTCGCATTCGCCCTTTGTCTGCACACCTAATCCTCTGTGCACTGGAACTTTCGGCGAGCCTGTCCTTTTTCGCTGAAAGCTATCGGCAACACGCCGAGTTCTTCCCCCATTGCCTATAAGCTTCAGTTTTTAGAGCTAATTCCTTCAACGAGCTCGATCTAGCTCGCCCAAGAAGTTCGGTGATTCACCTTCCGGTTTGGCGAATCTATCTAAAATTGTTCTGTTGTGCTTTTGTTTATGTTCCCATAAGTTTCTGGAAATTAAATTTCGAGAAACAAGAGTCCGCAACACGTCCGCAACGCGGACCAAACTTTTGACCCTTGGTGGAGCAAGTCCGCGACGCGGACATGCTCCCTCCATGAGCAACTTGAAGCTACCTTGGCAGCTTGTTAGGCCAAGGGTTGGGGTCCTCCTCAGGGACCCTTAGGGTGGTCTCGGGGAGTCGTACCCGAACGTTTTGACCATAAAAACATTTATTAAGACACTAGGTCACCTCCATTAATTTTAGAATCCAAACAACACATAAGAACATGAACAAAATACTAGAACACACCAATCTCTTCAACTGAACACTTATTGCACCTTTTTGGTTTAGACTCCAAATTTCGGATTATTATTGTCAATCCAATTCAACACTTGACACGAAATGATCTAATAATGTGGTAAGACTTGGGAAATTGACCAACCAATTATTGAATTCACTTTAGTGGATGAATATTGATGGTCACAATAGGATAACTTGTCGTGGGTAGGTAGGACTATATGTAAAGTAATTTTCTCTTGAACAATTACCTTATCTTTGTCGAATTCTCTCGAACTTCAACACTAGACGAAAAATGTCCATCCCTTGTCCTCATCAAATCCAGTCTCTCTCGATAGATACAAAGGATAGGTTCCATATTTCACTCTCTCAAGATGAAATCTTGGCAACCCACTACTAAGAATACTAAACTTGCTACTTTGGCTTTACACTTCTCTCTCGAGAAATCACAAAGCAATGAACTAGTGACAATAGTCCTGCAAAACGACCTCAAAATGCAGCAGCAAGTTAGACCCACTTCAAATTAACACCATTATTCACAAATCAATGACACCCACTTAGTAAAACTCAACAATTGGTCACATAGTCAAAACCCCAAGGAGAGGGTTTTAGCAAATCATAGCAAAAAGATAACATCAATATTTGCCATGTTTTCCATAGCTAGGTAAACACGAAAATTGAAAGTTAAAAGCAATTACAATCTTCTCTATTACAAAATCTCAATGAAAATTCTTCCTAAAAATCACTTGAAATCCACAATGGTAGTGCTTTTACTCTTAATCTTGTGTTCCTCACGTTTCAGAATGCTTTCTCTCTCTAGTAAAAATCAATTTAAATAAGTCTGATGTGTGACTTATTAAGACCAATCGGCGAGGTAAGTCGGGCTTCGCCGAACATTAAGCGACTCCCCGAATGTCCTTCATCTCGCCTTCAGTTTTCACTTCTTCTTGGTCCGCCTACTATAAATGTAGGCGATCCAGATCGGGATCGCCGGATGATTCCGCGAGATGCCTATTCTCCTTTTATCTCGCCCATCATCACTTGCTTGAATCTCCATCAGCACTTTTGGGGACCTGATCATCCCTCGCCGAAGCGATCGGCGACACGCCGAATTGAACTACTGCTCGCCAAAGTTATCCCCAGTTTAGCTCCAACATTCTGTAACTTTAGGCGGTAGAATTGCAACTTAGAGATTCACCGAGTGACCTCGGTGATCACCAGGCCTTCATTTCTTCCTTCCTTTAGCTCGCTTTGTTCCTTTCTGCACATTAGTGTCCATGCTTCATTCCTAAATCCAAATATCTGAAAATCAGGGATTTTACATCAGTTATTGGCACAAAATAAGCATTTGATGACACTAAATCTATCCAAATAAATCCCTAAATGAGTCCAAATCGTGGACTCATCAACACCCCCTACGTAAAATTTTGCTTGTCCTCAAGTAAAACTCAAGTTCAGCAGTTCAAAAAGGTGTATCAAACAGTGCTACACAAGATTCAATCATGAATGCACACAAAAAGAGTCAAGTTACTCATAGAAGGATCAATTGTGCACTCAAAGATTCAAGTTGTGACTCACCATTATCAAAGATTCTCAAGTTCACAATACCTGCTTCAAATGCAAGTTCAAGCTCAACAAAGGTACTCAAATGCCCTCACACAAAGAATGATTCTATATTCACACACAATGGTTCAGCAATTTATAGCTCCGAAATCACCATCAACACTCACACTCAGAAAGATAAACACAATGCATGATTTCACCCATAAGTTTGCCCATACTTTCCAATCAACACTTGTTTTAGCTCACTCAAGATCAAAAAGGTCTTTTCAAGGCTTGTAACGGTGCTGAGTGTATAGGTACGGTCATTTAGGCTTAATGACTTCTATCCTCATAGAATGTGGTATGAACAACTCTTCCTTTCCTTCTTCTCATCATTCTCATTTATGCTCAAAAGTCATCCCATTATTCAGTTTTCATGGACTGTTGAACACCCTATTTATTTTTGTATTTTCACAACTTTATTCCACAACTTTGTCATTATTTTCTTCTTTTTTTTTTTGTTTGGAGGGGTTTCATTTTTCTCAAAACCATGGGTAGAAGGGAACTCATTTGCACTTCTTGATTTACCTTCTCTTTTCACCACACCCCCAACTTAGACTTTTGGTCTAAGTTGTCTATTAACACACAACACAAATCATGAGGGTTAAGGCTAATGGGTCAAGAAAGGTCACAACTTCATCAAGTTTCTTCCATGAAAAGGGTAAGGCTCAAAAGGTGTTCAAGTGAAGTTCACACACTCACAAGGTAGGCCACCAAAAAAAGGCATAACGTCAAATTGTTTCACACTCTCCAAAATTGCCTAAGATTGCATCACTTAGTCAACCAAACCAACGGGGTAAATTCTAGTTGTCATCACACATGGTTCACGGTAAGCTCATCACATAAGTCATTGACACCAATGTCAAACAAGACTACACACTTTTGCTAGAGTGAAATGATCATCACAATAACTCAATTTGATAATTGACTAGTCACAATGAGATTCAAAAAGTTCACATATTTCTTATGCAACTTCATTTGACCTCATCGTAGCAGCACATTTATTTTTGTTCGATTATGAGCACTATTCAAGTCATCGATATTGATCAAGACCGATACTCAAATTTGCAAGAGAATAGTTACAATTAAACGCAATCCAGAGGGTCCAAGAATACAAAGTCATTCACTGACCAACTGCCACCCACCAATGATGAGTCCACAAATTGTACTCATTTAGGGCTATATTTTAATAGAAATTGTGTCCTCAAATGGTTATTTTATCTCGATATCTGATGAAAACCATTACATTTCAAGTATTTGAAGTTTGAGGGAAAGCATGGACACTATCAAGCAAAAAGTAGCAAAAGAAGCTAAAACAACGAAGAAATGAAGATTTGCGAATCACCGAACCCATTCGGTGAATCGCCAATAGACCCGTATTTGCCTTTTTTCCAGTGTGGTGATCCCTAATGGAATGGAGCAAATTGGTGGTGAAAAGGAACAGTCAACGTATCGCCGAGCGACTCCGCGAGGCAGTGCTACATCGCCCAATAATTCGGACACAAAGATGTTGAAGGCAACTGATGAAAGGCGACAAAGTCGACCAAAGGGTGGATCGCCGAGTGCATCGGAGATCCTCACTAACGTCGCCAAAAAATCCTTCGGGGCACATTTTCTGAAAACTATAAACACTAGTTCAATTTTTATTCTTAAGAGCGAATTTTACCTTTCTTTACTTAGTTTTTAGATTATTGAGTTTTAGATAGAGTCTTGGAGATATTCTCTCTAAGTTATGAAGAGGGTTTAAAGAACTCGGAGCTTTCAAAGGGTTTCAAATTCAAGGAATTGGACTTTGGTCTCATGGATTCTTCACTTTTGACTTGTTTTAAGACTTAATTTTGCGTACCCATTGATGGAAACTGATATTGGTATACGTCTTCATCTCTTTTACGTGCATAGCTAAAACCCCAATTCTTGGGGTGTGATTTTCTGAATATGGGTTAGATTAGTTGTTGGGTCTTGCTTGCTAATAGTCTATTTGTAGTTTAAATGTGATTTCGTTTATGCTAGTGCATGAACTTAATGAGGTTGTAGTTGCAAATATAATCTCATATATGTGTTTTCGGCTTGCTCGAGAGAGAGAGGTTGTAAAACTAAAACCACTAAATTGATGGCCAGTGCGAGTGGGTGGACATGAGGTTCAGCTCGAGAGAGAGATCCCTAGTCCCATGTCCACACACTCAGCTCGAGAGAGTGAGTGGGTTAAGGCGGAGGCTAGTCTTCATGCGGTAAGTGGGTGTCCAAGAGGAACCCGCTTGAAACGGGGTAAGTTGCTCGAGAGAGAGCTTATCCCTCTTAAGGTCTAGCCTAGTCATAATTACTCTACGAGTTCTCTATCAAAATCATGTACCCAATAATTTAGTCTATCCTACTTACTTGTGACAAAAACTCCATTTGATACTTGACACTTGCGTCACCCTTTTTAAATTTGTTATGTTTTCATTCACTAAAATCTTTAGCTACGATTAGCTTTAGCATTTTCTCACTTAACCACTAATTCTCAAGCCCACTCCCTTGGGACTCGAACCCAACCCTTGATTGGGTTACTAAACTATTGTACGATCGTAGAGACTTGCATCGAAGGTTGTGTCTTGATTACGCAAATATCAAAATGGCGCCGTTGTCGGGGATTAGTGTTACGTGAAAGTTTTTAGTTTAAGATGAATTTTTCTTTCAATATTCTTAGTTTACTAACTTTATTTTTAGTTTTGGTTTGATTTGAAGTTGTTGATGTAGGCAGATACCCTGAGCATGGCTAAGGGAAATGGTAGCAACTCGGCTAAGACGAGTCAAGAAGTCGAGAGGGACTTCAAGTTAACCGCACTGGTAACTCATCTGAGCGAGTTAGGCACCAAAATATCAGAGGTGGAAAACTAGTGCAAGAGCCAAGGGAGGGTCATACCCCCTCATGAGCGGAAACAGTATAGATACAAGGAGAATAATCGTATCGAGGACACACTCCAAATCATTCTCCAAAAGATCACCGAACATGATTGAATGTTGGAAGAGATGAAGGAAAATATTGAAGTGTAGAATCAAATGATTGGCTCCCATTCTAGATCGATCCAGTTGATTAGGACACTCATGAGTTATGTAGAGCCTCCTCTCCACTTAAATGAACTATTGGGGTTACCTAGTAACACTAGGACCAACCCTACCAATGGAGAGTGAATAAGGACTTGCGTCGTGCCACGACATTAACTAAGGTTTTAGATGCTTTTGTTTAATTTTATAAATAATGGTGTGTTAGTGGTGCAAGTTTAAATGCTGAAAGTGTTTGGAAAATGCATATTAGCAAGTAAAATGGTTAGTTGGTGAATCATCAAAATGGTCGGCGTGCCCAACTCGACTCGCCGTTTCGCTCAACTCAAATTTAATTCAGAGCCTGTAAAACTCGGCGAGCTCAAGAAGCAATTCGGTGTGTCGCCAACCTGTTCAGCAACCTCGATTTAGACCGCCGTCTTGACCCCCAAGAAACTAATGATTCTATCGAAAATGGCGGGGCAAGTGACCACTTGGCGTATCACTGAGTGGATCGGCGAGTGCGACTAACGTCGCCGAATGGACGCGAACTTGACGGTTTTTAATGGCCAAAGGCCTCACAATTTGAACTTCTTTACGATCCCTCGCTTTTAAACTTCACAAACTCATACCAAGGTAGTATTTTCAATATTTTATATTCCATTAGTATTTTAATTGTTGATTGGTGCTCGGAACTACGATTTCTTTGCCGCCTAGCTTTTCAATTGCATTTTAATCGACATTTAAGGTTGGTTTTCGAATTCCCAGTTTACATTCAAAAAATTTGTACTCATTTGTAATAACTGTATCATATTGTTGTGTGTTGGGCCTCTCTAATAGAATTAGAATGCGTAAATGCCTATTTCAATTTGCAAATCTTGCATTTATTGTTTTGATCGTCAAATGCCCTTAATTTTTATGCTTTTAAATGAATGAATTTGGATTGAGTTGTGCTTGCGTGTCGTTTAGATTAATTGGGTGAACTCTGAGTAACCCATGTTTGTGCTAAATGACGAAAATTGTTCAATGATAGAGCGGGTGACCACTCTTAAGAGGAAATATCATCAAATGGCTAAATTTAGCAAAACCGGGAAAAATCTAAGTATCCCGGGGTGATGGGTAGTACGGGTCTTGTTTGAATTTCATTAGTGCATGCGTTGATTTTATTATCGGGTGTTGTAGGTTTGAATTCAAGAAGGTGGATTGAAAATGGGCACGTTGAGCCATTCGGCGAGCGTGATCGAGCTCGCCGAACCACTCGGCGGTTCACCCAAAGACACCATCTCGCTTTTAAATTCATGTTGTATGTGTTGTTTGAGTCTGCAACATTCAGCAAGAGGCCTTTAGTCAACGAAAGCACTCGGTGACTCGCCGGAAGTATTCTTTATTTCCCTTTGTATGCTCCCCTGAACTTCTGTTGCACGGTAACTGTCAGCGGACAAGCCCATGATCGCCAAAAGTAGTCGGTAATTCGCCGAAAAGGCCTTCCCATCGCCGACTGACTATAATTTTTAAGCTATGCCCTTCGGCGAGCCCGACTTAGCTTGCCAAAGAGGTTCGGCAACTCACCGAATGGAGCGGCGAGCCTGTGTCTGTAATAGATTTTTTGTGTGTATGTTTGAATTTTCTCCTAATTTGTCCCGATCTCTTGCAGATACGGTACGCATAAATCTAACCATGCAACCTTAGAAGAAAACACGGGGCATAACCAAAAACGAGGGGGGTCAAATACTCCAAAGATGAGAGGTGAAGAACTTCCACCGGGAGATAAAGGCAAAAGGAAAAAACATATAGCTAGAAAAGGAGTAGCTATTGAAACCCAGGCTAATTTTATTGAACCAGAAGATGAGCAACCTCTGATAAACCGAAGGGATGAACTCCGGGCCAGATCTCAGTCCACATCCACCAATATTCCCTTAGCTGCCACACCTCCGGCAATAGACTCCGTGCCAGCGCAGACACCTCCAGTGGCCCCTGCACTCCCTATAGTTCCTCCTCCTAGACTACAGAACAAACTGAAAGGTGAGGGGGTACGGACCATCTTAGAGGAGAATCTATTATCTACGAGGGCCTAGAAGGCAAGCATCCCGATGTGATTGACACACTCCGATACTATGAGTTTGAGCAATTCACAAGTCCCCAAGGCCCTTACATTTCTTCTTGGATTAGGAAATTTTACACAACTTATAGGGAGTTGGTTCCCAAGAACAGGAAGAAGGCAAGCCAGTTTAGATCGGTAAAGTCGGTCATGGTCAGAGGTAAGGAAGTTGAGTGCCACAATGAGTATATTAACACTGTATTGGGTAGACCTCTGCACTTCCCTACGAAGGGTTGCCTATTGTTCAATCCCTAGATGATCTGAAGGGTTGGCTGGCTCCTCTGATTTTTGACACCACCCCGAGGTGGATGGATGCAGGGGCACCTATTGAGTAGAGGAACTTGAACATCGTTGCTAGGTTCTGGTTTGGTTTCATCAGCAGCACTATCATACCATCCCAGAATAAGTCCATTTTGCACCATCCTAAGGCAGCTTACCTTTGTTCTATCATATCTAGGAGGTGTATCGATTTGGGGCTGCTGATTTTACAAGAGATAGCCATGAGGGCCCAGCAGAAGATGACCTCTCTGCCATTCCTAGTCTTAATCACGGAGTTGTATCAGCATGCTGGAGTACCTCGGGACACAATAAGGGATATTGAGGTCACCCAGGCTTCCTCCACTAACATCTGGCATATTGAGGCTGAGTTCACACGAGAGGAGGTTGACAGGAGAAGAGCAGGTTCGATAGATATTTCCCCGAAAGTAAATGTTAACTCGTTACCAGCAAAGGTACCCTCGCCTACTCTGGCCTTTGAGCCTTCAGGTACATCTACTCCTTCCTCTTATTCACAGGTCCCAGGTGCTTCTTCCTCCTCCCGGCCTGCTAATATTACTCAGGCCATGATCATGAAGATGGGACAGCTGGCCTATTCAGTTGATGTGAGGGCGACTCTATTGGAGAGATCCATTCTAGGGATGATCGATAGTGCTATCTTGGCTGCATTGACCCCCCCTTAGGGCCTCTGTTGATGATCTGGCTACTAGAGTCACTGTTTGTGAGAGCAGACAGGGGGAGACATCCGAGGTTTTGGCTTTCAAAGCTGAAGTGGCAGATTTGAGGAAGGACGTAGACCTTTTGAAGTCTACCAACTTCACCTCATTGATGCAGGGTGCAGATGACGAGGATGCTCTGAGACCTCGGGGATTCCTCCGGCTACCACCGGGGATGTACCGAGAGGTGGCACAATATATGAGGAGTCAGACGTAGAGACCGACGAGGAGCTGATAGCAGTACTTAAGAAAGAGATGATGGAGAGTCGAAAGCAGAGCATATTTAGATTTTTGTCAGATATTGTGGGGACGATTGTGCAGCCGGTGATCTAGACATCCCCGACTGAGACATCCACAGTAGCCCCTAGTGGATCTGGCACTGCTATTCCCTCTGAGGTGACTCTGGGGACTGATGCCCAAGTTCATACTGCTACACCGGGCACTGAGGCCCCGACAGATGGAGAGACTGCATATACAAGACTTTTCTTCACCTCTCTCTCTGTTTTACTTACTTTAATTTTTGATACTTTTATTCAGATTTGAGGAAAAATTATTGTTGTCTGTGGTGGGGTGAGGCCCACCTTTGTGCATATTTATTTTATTATTTATTTTTGGTTATGAGCTATTATTCTGTTATTACACTGCTTGTGTAGCACTGTTCAAGACACCCGTTTTTAACGGCTGAACTTGAGTTTGCTTGAGGAAAAGAATAAGTTTAAGTTGGGGGTGTTGATGAGTCCACAAATTGGACTCATTTAGGGCTATATTTTAATAGAATTTTTTATCTTGATACCTAATGAAAACCTTTATGTTTCAAGTATTTGAAGTTTGAGGACACTATCGAGCAAAAAGGAGTAAAAGAAGCAATACGAACGAAGAAATAAAGATCTGCAAATCCCCGAACCCATTCGGCGAATCGCCAATATATCACATATTCGCCTTTTGTTCGAGTGTGCTAAGCCCTGATGGAAAGGAGCAAATCGACAGTATAAAGGACCAATCAACATATCGCCGAGCGACTCCGCGAGGCAGTGCTACATCATCCAATGATCCAGGACACAAAGATATTGAACACAACTGATGATTGGCAATGAAGTCGACCAATGGGCGGATCGCCGAGTGCATCGGCGATCCCAACTAACGCTGCCGAAAGATCCTTCGGAGCATATTTTCTGAAAACTATAAATACTAGTTCAGTTTTTAGTATTAGGAGCGAATTTTACCTTGTTTTACGTAGTTTTTAGATTATTGAGTTTTAGACAGAGCCTTGGAGATATTCTCTCTATGTTTTGGAGAGGGTTTTGAAGAACTTGGAGCTTTCAAAGGGTTTCAAATTCATAGAATTGGACTTGGGTTTCTTCGATTTTTCACTTTTGGCTTGTTTTAAGACTTAATTTTTCATACCCATTGATGGAAACTAATATTGGTATACGTCTTTATCTCTTTTACAGGCGTAGCTAAAGCCCCAATTCATGGGGTGTAATTTTCTGAATATAGGTTAGATTAGTTGTTGGGTCTTGCTTGTTGTTAGTCTATTTGTAGTTTAAATGTGATTTCGTTTAGTGCTAGTGAATGAACTTAATGAGGTTGTAGTTGCAAATATAATCTCATATATGTGCTTACGCCTTGCTTGAGAGAGAGGTTGTAAAATTAAGACCACTAAATTGATGGCCAGTGCGAGTGGGTCGACATGAGGTTCAACTTAACAGAGTGAACCCTAGTCCCATGTCCACACACTCAACTTGAGAGAGTAAGTGGGTTAAGGTGGAGGTTGTTCTGCATACGGCAAGTGGGTGTCCGAGAGGAACCCGCTTGAAATGGGGTAAGTTGTCTGAGAGAGAGCTTATCCACCTTAAAGTCTACCTTAGTCATAATTACTCTACCAATTCTTTATCAAAAGCATGTACCCAATGATTTAGTCTATCCAATATTCCATTCACATTCCAAGAATCCCCCTTTCATTTATTAGATCTCTTTGTTAATTTTGCTGTTTTTACTTACTTCTGACAAAAACCCCTATTTGATACTTGACGCTTGCGTCACCCTTTTTAAATTGGTTATGTTTTCATTGGCCAAAATCTTTAGCTACGATTAGCTTTAGAACTTTTGCACTTAACCACTAATTCTCACGTCTACTCCCTTGAGACTCGACCCCAACCCTTGGTTGGATTACTAAACTACTGTACGATTATAGACACTTGCAACGGAAGTTGTTTCTTGATTTCGCAAACATCACCAACCGAAAACATTCACCATTGTCCCCAATGAGATTAGAGAATGGACATTATCGCAAAAAGCAAAAAGAAAAATAAAACAATAAAAAAAAAAGAAAATAAAGATAAAATTCTAGTATGTAAACATGCAGAGCGAGGTAACAAGGAATCTTCACTAAGTGCCCAGTCGGTGAGATGATAAATCAGTCGTAAAATGATTCGGCGATGCGCCCAAGGAGCAGTATCTCGCCGTTATTTCAAGTGTACGACACCCTCAAATGGGCAAGTTGGTGGAGATACAGAAGGTCACCGAATAGATTGGAGAATCACTACTGGACTTGAAACATTGCCGAACAATCACGGAGTTACGCTGGTAGCGCTGAAGTAGAAAGGGTGAGAAATATTAGGTCACCTAAGCACATCGGCGATTTGCCGAGTGATACAGGTCTCTCGCCGAATATTCCAGAACCTCGGCCCCTATTTTCCTATCCATATGGTGGGCTAGGCAAACTCGCCGAACGGCTTCAACGAATCGCCGATAGCATCTTCCTCTCACACATTATCCTTCACCTGTAAAATTAACACACATTATTTAAAACACTAATATTTGGGTTCCCTCCCAAGAAGCGCTTTATTTAACATCGTGGCACAACGTGGAAATGATCTCAAGCATGTTCCAAGTACAACACCTCAATCAGTGAGATCTCTTGGCGCTCGCCAAAGTATAACTTCAAACGTTGCCCATTAACCTTAAATACAGGTCCTTCTTGACCTTAAACTTCGATGGCACCATTTGTGAACACTCTTTTCTCTCTAAATGGTCCTGACCATTTGAACTTGAGCTTTCCTTGAAAGAGTCGAAGTCGAGAGTTGTATAGTAACACCTAATCTCCCACTCTGAACCCCTCCTAAGGATTTTAGCATCATGCCATTTCTTTATCTTTTTCTTGTAAAGGGATGAACTTTCGTAAGCTTTGAACCTGAATTCGTCCAACTCATTTAACTGCTCTATTCTCTCTTTTGAAGCCTTTGTCCAGTCAGAATTTAGAGCCTTCAATGCACACAATTCTTTGTGTTCCAATTCAATAGGTAGATGGAAAGACTTACAAAAAACTAATTGATACAGAGACATATCGATTGGTGTTTTTTATGCGGTACGATATGCCCATAGTGCATCATCAAGCTTTCGAGACCAGTCAGTCCTATTAGCATTCACTATCTTGGCCAAGATGCTCTTGATCTCTCGGTTTGACACTTCAACTTGGCCGCTTGTTTGTGGGCGATACATAGTTTCTACTTTGTGTTTCACTCCTTACTTACTCAATGCGGCTGAGAACCACTTGTTGCAAAAGTGGGATCCACCATCACTAATGATAGCTCGAGGAGTACCAAATCTGGCAAAGATGTAGCGTTTCAGGAATTGAACCACACTTTTTCCTTCATTGTTGGGAAGTGCAACAACTTCCACTCATTTAGAAACATAATCTACAGCAACCAAGATATACTTATTACCAAACAAACTCACAAATGGAGCCATGAAATCTATTCCCCAAACATCGAATAGTTCAACTTCTAAAATGGGGGTAAAGGGTAACTCGTGTCTTTTGGACACTCCACCTTGCTTTTGACATTGAGTGCAGTTCTTGAAAAATTCATGTGAATCTTTGTAGAGGGATGGATAGTAATAGCAACTTTGAAGAACTTTAGCAGTTGACCGCACAACACTATGATGACCCCCAACCTGTGAAGCATGACAAGAATAGAAATTTTCTATGGCTTCTTCTTCCGTAACACACCTTCTAATGATATGGTCTGCACACTCTCTGAATAAATATGGTTCATCCTAAAAGTACTTTTTAACATCGAACATGAACCTCTTTTGTTGGTAGAAGTTCAGTTCATCCAGCATTAATCTACATACTACGTAATTGGGAAAATCAACATACCAAGTAGGTTGTTTGAGAGTTACTGCCAACACTTGTTCATCGGGAAAAGAATAATTTATGTCAATCTTAAGCTCGCTCATTATCCTTGCCTTCTAATCTTGATAAGTGGTCAGCCACCTGATTTTCACAACTTCTCTTATCTTTGACCTCAAAGTCGAATTCTTGCAATAGTAGAACCCACTTTACCAATCTTGGCTTGGCATCCTTATTTGCCATTAGGTAACGTAGTGCAGCATGATCAGTGTGGACAACCACTTTAGGACTTAGCAAGTATGCCCAGAAGCAACCATTGTTCACTAACAGTATAGTTACATTAAGCATTATTTAGAATCTTGCTCGCGTAGTAAATAGGGTGAAATACTTTGTTGCGTTTTTACCCCAACACCACACCCAATGCCGTTCTTTTATCACCATTACATCGAAAGATTCTTACTAATCAGGACTAATGATGACTGATACGCTAAAATTACACCTCCCTAAAGAAGTGTAAGCGATCGTTATCAAGTAAAGAACCCAACTTAGAGGTTGGGGTCGATCCCATGAGGAATATGGTTTAGAGTTAAACTTAACTAACGATTATATTTGTTTAGTCAATGTACTTCCAAAACAAATAATTAAAATAGGGGGGAGGGGGGGATTTGTGAAACAAATTGTGGAAATTATGTGAACAATCAGTGAACAAGATTCAAACTTTAGTTGTTATCAAGATGAGAGAGAAACTAGGGTGTACGTGTTCCCCATAAGCTCATAACGCGGTAATCCTAGTAATAGTAATCATTTCCTAGTTTATTACGTGCAAATTGATAAGTTAGGAATCTCTAATTCCTTGGTCCGGCTACTAGAGAATTTCACCCCACACCTTGGTCCGACTACGTGTGTATAATTTACTAACACTTACCTTTACCTCATATTAGACATCACATCAATGTATGACTTAGTTTTCACTCTCGCACTAATTGATATTAGACTATTAGATAGTATCACACCAAATCTATGTTGATAATTCTTTTCTTATTAACTACCTGCTTGGTCCGGCAAGTAGTAACAAGGTGAGTTCTAACGCGTCTACTCGTTAAAAGGACTTCTAAACGAAAGAATTATCAATGCATGCAATAACACTATTCAAGAATTACTTCATTACTATTCATACGTTATTAATCGCTCATGGTTCCCATAACCCTAGTTATGGATTTAGTTACCCATAGTAGTAAGAACACGATTCATATTTTTAGATGAAGAAATCATGAACTTACGTAATGATAAGAAATAAACCCAGAATCTCAACTTGAATCTGAAAGTCAAAATCTTCAAAACGAACTTAGGAAATCAAGAATTGATAAAATTTCAAGTTAATCTCCCAAACCAAAAACTAGAATAAAAGTAATAACCCCCAAAAACGAGGTTTACATGCCATATATATTGAAAAACAAGTTCCAACTAAAACGGAAATGAAATAAGGAAATGAAGTTTTTGGAAGCGGTTGTAGTTGACGACACTGACCTACGGACCATGGATTGACCTACGGTCCGTAGGACCCTTCCGTGTTTTGGGACTTATGCAATTTTTCAACTCTTCAAATCTCCTCCTCTCAGTTGCAATTGACGGATCAACCGGATGGACCTTGATTCAATCCACGGTTCATGGATCCTCCTCCGTGGTTTCATACTTAGAATTTTTAAATCAGGTGATGGAACACCATTCTCTGAATGGTTTGACGGACTTGCAGGACGGCTCGTAGGTAGACCTATGGTCCGTAGTTTCAGGTCGTGATTCCACACTTGGTCAAGAATTCCTTGATTTCTTCTTCATTGTTTGCCAGTCCATCTACGATCACCGTCTACGGAACGTGACTGGACCTACGATCTGTGAGTCACTTCCGTAGATGCCCTTTTCTACATAATTCTTCAGTTATGTCTCATACTTCCACATCCAAACTTATTTCCTGCAACTATGATAAAAACACATTAATACCCATACAAAATGGCCCTAGACACACATAACTCTTAAGTGAAATATATTAAAAATACCTTAAACTCACGATATATCGACACCCTCAACTTAAATTCGTTGTTTATCCTCAAGCGACACACTAAAACTCTAAACGACACGTGCATAGAAGCAAGCAATCACATGGCTCTCTATCCCGACTCTCTTTTTGAGTGAAAATCTTTTCTCTTAGACTCAACAAGCTAACTAATGCGGATCAAAATATGACTAAGATCGACCAATCAACACACAATATACACTGTTTTTCTATCACCAAGGTACCAACTTTCCGACAATGTAACTAGTCTCCTTACTTCAAACAAAATCCTGTTTTTACACAATGAATATGATTTTGAGTACAAGGATTCATTCAACACTCACATTCAGAAGTAATTTCAAGTACAGTTAGTGCTCAATACCATAGGCTTGCCCTTATTTTCACTACTTAGACTCTCCAAACTAGTTGCTAGGATCACTACAGGACTTTTCTTAGCTTGTAACGCAGGCTCGGGGTTAGGTGTGGTACATTTATGTACTTTTTAGTGACTTTCTGCCCTCCTTGACATTACATTGGATATTTATCTCTTGATTGACCTATTTTTTGCAACTTTTCATCTCAATTTCTTTCCCTTAACTCTTTTCAACCAAGGATCTGACTTTTGACTTTTTGACTCTTATTTCTCACTTTCTTCTTTTTTTCTTTCACATTCTTTTTCTATTATTTCTTTCAACACTTTTATTTTGCTTCTTTTGCACAAAGTCACATCCTCTTTCATAATTTTTCCTTTTTTCAACACTAAACTCTTTTTATACCCTTTTTCCATTTGGTTTCCCTTTTCATAGCCACCCTCAACATATGCATTTTGCGTTAGTTGAGGTGCACAATGTCCGTTATCGGACCAGTACCAAGATCAAGGTAAATTTTGGGCATAGCCACCCTCAACTTAGGCTTTTGGCCTAAGTCAAGGTGCACATGTCCAAGGAATGAGCGGGGCCATGACAATGTTCTTAAGGGAAGGTGAGTTAGGTGAATCAAAAGAATTGGTCAATGTTAGGCTCAAATATTTGGATCAAATGGAATAATGCTACCATTTGGTTAGATCATTTTAGGCTTAAGTGGATTAATTTGAACAATGGCCTATGATCACTTCCTAAATTCTAGCCTAGATTATCCTAGCAGGACCAACGGGGCAAGTTCTAGATTGGCACAAAACTGTCAGAACAATCAACCATTTTCACACACTCTTGGCACATAGTTTCATTACCAGTTTCTCAGATTACCTAGTTCAAGTTTTGGCTTAAGTCATGAGATAAAGTTGGTTCTTTATCATGTCATACTCAGAGCCAACACATTCAACTCATTCTAGCCTACATATTTGAGCACATATCAAAATTTTTTGACGGGTATCATTTTTCATTCATAAATATTCCATCATGCTTCATTCTTTCTCATGCTTCTACACATACAATTCTAACACATGCCGGTTCAACAAAAATTCAATAATCTCCTGTGGAAAAGGAACACATGGAAGAAAACCCCAAGAGAGAATTATGAGTAAGGTTACTCTGACTTCACCCTATCACTCACAATCCATTTAGACCACCCCCAACAAAATAGAGTGCAATTGTCCCCAATGCACAAAAATAAGCAATAAAGAGTAGGGTGAAGGTGAAGCAAACATGTGGCGCAAATGCGCCAAAGAACTCAACAAGCCGGTCGGTCTGGTTTCCCGGAGCCCACTGGAACAACACTTGGGTCACCCTCAGTAGTGCCCACATCATCTATCACAGCACTATCAGTAGTGCTATCAGTCACTCTAACTGCACCATCGGTGGTGCTTACATTATCTCCCACAACAGTCATAGCCTCAATGGTGGGCCTAGAACTCGAGGCTTTAAGAGCACTCTCACGAACCCTCTGCTGGAGTAATTCCTCATCCACAATGGAGGATTTCCTAGCCTGTTCATTCTGTTGGCATTCCCACTTCTTTGTTTGAGAATCCTCAATAGTGTTAGAAATGTGACTAGAGCGGTGCCTCTTCCCACGAGCACGGGTGGGCTCGGGCTGTGCTACTTCATCTCTGAATAAAGCATCATGAACTGCATCATCAGCTAATGCTGTAGGTGCAGACTCTGGCTCATCTGTGGGTGGGACAAGAATGTCATCAAGGTCGGCCTGGATACTGTCCAACTCGGTCCGGATAAAGGAGAGATCTGTGATGGGGGTTGATCGTGCAAGGACACTAAACTTGAAGGCGTTCAGGTGCTTATGAACAGCCTGGACCTTCCGGTCCATCATGATCTCCATCCTAACCTCGAACTCTGTAATAAATTGTTGCCTCAATGGCCTCACATATTGGAGCAGCGGGACCATCTGAGCCTCCAATTTCTAAACTCGAGCCAAGGACACAACAACAGCTCCTGAAGCAGGGTGGCTCTGGACGAGCTACAGGCCCGACTAGCGGCTTGAGATAAGGAGGTCGGGGCATCATCAATATGGGCTAGAGGGGCAGGGTCTTCACCCTGCATCTGCTCCACATCATCTACTAAATCTGCACCTAATGGTGGCACCACATTCTGTGGACCATGACGGGCAACTATGTTGGCCTCATCTCGAATAAGGCTGATATCAAGAGTCCCGATCGCTTGCACCAAAGTATCACAATGCCAAATAGGCACCCCAGAATCCCTGCACAATTGGAAGATCATACACGGGAAGGGTAAAATAGTGGTGGTCCTGAATGCTCTCTCATGGATCTCCACCAATAACATGTGAATAAAGTCAATCCCGAACCCAGCAATATCACTGCTCTATCCCATGTAAGCGCATTATTGTCCTTAGTGGGCGATACCCGGTTCCGCACCAAAAGCCAAAAGAACTTGGCCACCAAATTAAGATTGGCCTTCCGAATACCCAAGAGCAGTATGTTGACCCACTACGCATGCTCTCCATCCACATATATGTGCCTAGACAACCAAAGTAATACGGCCTCCCTCTACTTTATATTTTGTTGGAACACTCCACTCCTCACAATGTGCCACTGGTATTCAAGTTCGGCTTTGTTTAGTGCTCACCTAGTGCCCGAACTGTAGAGGAATCAACTGATGGTGATCTGCGATATGTCCACCGAAAAGCCTCGAACTAGAGTGGAAGTGAGAGGGTTATGGGTTGTGAGCTTGGACCTTTTTTTGATAGAACCATGGAGTGTGGCAGCATAGGAGGCAAAGAATTCTCTCACTATCTCCTCACTATAGGTCCCAGCGCTCCGATCCATCAACTCGCATTTGTGTTTCTGATAGAGCTAGTAGATGTCGGGTATGGTGTGTAGGTTCCCCGTGAGAACTCTGCGCTCCTCAGTGATCAGCTGAGCCTTCTTCCTCTTTTCATTTAATATCGAGGCATCCATGTATATCTGTCATTGACCCTCCACGCACCATCTATTGGATCCTCAGTAATCGGAGCAGGGTCGGTGTTTGGTAGCACTAAAACCACCCCCAAACTAGTAGCCTCATCAGACGAGGCAACCGTGTTATGTGAACTTGAGCCTATGGAAGAGCTAGTAGCAGACCCCGAAGCTGAGGCGGACTCAAAACCGAAAGCAGAACCAACCGATGACCTGATCAGTATATCCTCCTCATCAGACTAGGAGGCAATGACTACATCGGGAACCACCTACTTTGAGTGATTCCGAGTAGCCCGGGGTCCTGTGGGTGATGTCCTTCCGGTTGGGGGAACATATTTGGGGTCTTTTTCAGCATTAGTATCCACATTGATTAGCCGACGGGTTGGTGCCGTTGATTTGGATCTACCCTTGATGGCTATAGCTTTCTTCGGGGCCATGGTACCCTTAGAGGAAGAATTAGTACTAATATAACCTAAAAACAAACACGAGAATTTTTTAGAACAAAGAACGAACCAGACGAAAAACTAAAAAAAAATTCAGACAGTGTCTTCAGTGGCCACCTACGATCCGTGGATCCCATACCGTAGGTCAGAAGTCCTAAAAATTTGGGTTCTGATGGAAACCATGGATGTGCAGAACGGTCCGTAGATTGACCTACGGACCGTAGTCCACCTTCGTGGTTCCACACTTAGTGGAATTGCTTTGTGCGACAGACCACGGACCTGATTTATGGTCCGTAGACTGACCTACAATCCATACACTAGGTCTCGTTGATTAGGTATGTGCCAGGTATCAGACATGCTTCAATTCGAAACCATTTTTCGACAGCTTCAATCATTCATCCTAAGTCTAATCATGCATTTCAACACAATTTCTGATAGTTTGTCATCCCTAAGGTTTCGATTACTCATTTTTCAACAAGTATTGTATACAAAGTTAGGGCCCCTAAGTCGAAACTTTCATTTAGACCACATTTTCACCAAGTTATTTATTTACTAAGACTACACAATCACTATTTATCATCCCACGGGTGTTTCTAACATACAATTCATGCGGGACACATACAATTTTACACCCAAGGTCAAGATCCACTTCTTGACTTTCTATAATAACAATGAACCAGAATTCAAATAAAAGGGAAGTCGATTACCATACAAGCAAATGAAGTGGTTGATGGTCTAATGACGTTAGACTTCCAACAATTCCTTACTCACCTTTTTCACCGAACCCGAACACCAAAACCTTTGGGAAATGGGGAATGAAATAATTTGGGGGAGAGGAGAGTGAATTAGGAATATGGTGGAATAAAGGTGGAGTGATTAATGGGATATTGTAGTAATGTGGAGGGATTTTAGGAGAGGGGACGTTAATAAAATGATTTGGGGGAATTTTGGTAATGGGGGGAATGCTTAAACAATGAGGGATTTTATTTAAAAGAGATTTGGGTCGGGTCAGGCAGAACTAGGTTTTGGACCCAAGAGACCTCGTTTATGGTCCATGGGTCGACCTACGGACCGTAGATAGGGTCCGTAGGTCACTTACACGATTAGAAAAATTTAGGAAACTTACTTGGGGTCTACGGTTACCATTCACAGTCCGTAGTTTCACCTACGGACCATTGATGGTCTCCGTAGACATCTGCATTTTCTGCAGAATTTGTTTTTCACCCTGCACATGTAGCAACCATTAGGCCTTTCTTTTTATATTTTTTGGACACTTTTTAGAGACGAACCCTATGCTATATCTAGCCAACACTAAAACAAAAATAAAGCACCTAGCTAAAGGAATAAAAAAACCAAATAAACAAATAAAACTACCAAACTGAATAGAAAACCTATAGTTGGCTAGATTGTACATCTTGGGTTGCCTCCCAAGCAACGCTTGATTTAACGTCACGGCACGACGTAGGCCTCTTGATTACTTAGACTTCATCCATATTATAGGCCTCAACAACTTCTTGCACACTTTCCATGTTTCCCAGATAAATCTTAATCCTTTGCCCGTTTACCTTGAACCTTGTTCCCTCACTGTTTTCAAGCTCTACCACTCCATGTGGGAGCACTTGTGTTACTAAGATTGGCCTGGTCCACTTGAACTTGAGTTTGCTCGGAAACAAGCACAACCTAGAGTTGAATATAAGCACAAGATCACCCAAAACAAATTCTCGTTTTTCAATCCTTTGAAATGATTCTTCTTCATCTTCTTCTTGTACAAGGCGGAGCTTTCATAATCTCTTAGACGAAACTCATCATGCACATTCAAGTCACTCATTCTCTGATTCGATGCGGCGCCCCAATCCAAATTTAGCTTCCTTAGTGCCCACATAGCCTTATGCTCTAACTCTACCGGCAAATGGCAGGACTTCCCATATACAAGTTGGTAGGGGGACATACCTATGGGAATCTTGAATGCGGTACGATAGGCCCATAGATCATCATCAAGCTTCCTTGACTAATCTGTTCTATTAGCATTCATGGTCTTTGCCAAAATCTTCTTGATCTCTCTGTTGGACACTTCAACTTGCCCACTAGACTGCAGATGGTAAGGAGTGGCTACATTGTGGCGGATGCCATATTTCTCAAGTAACGTCTTGAACAAATTATTACAAAAGTGGGAACCTCCATCGTTGATAATGGCCCTAGGTGTACCAAATCTGGAGAATATATTATTTTTTCAACAATGCGGTGACACTTTTACCTTCATTTTTGGGAAGCGCAGTTGCTTCCACCCACTTAGACACATAATCAACCGCCACAATAATATACTTCATCCCATGTGAACTCACAAATGGACCCATAAAATCAATGCCCCATATATCAAACAACTTTATCACCAATATAGGATTCATAGGAAGCTCTTGCCTCTTTGAAATTCCTCCTTCTCTTTGGCAACAGTCACAAGACTTGGTGAAATCATGAGTATCTTGGTGGATGGTAGGCCAGTAATACCCACACTAAAAATTTATGCACAGTCCAAAAACCACTATGATGCCTACCAACAGGCGATGCATGGCACACTAGGAAATGATTACTATTACTAGGATTACCGCGTTATGAGCTTATGGGTAATCCAGAGCACTTGCCAAATAGTTAGCAAAGTCTGCGAACTAAGTAATCAGATCATGAGAAGCAGCCAATACTTGTTCATCTAGAAAAGCATCATTAATTTCAGCCCTATCACCAAGCTTGATCATAGCTTCTTCCTCCAATCTGGACAAGTGATCGGCAACATGATTTTCTGTGCCCTTTCTATCTTTCACCACAAAATCGAACTCTTGCAGCAACAACACTGATCTAATCAACCTCGGTTTTGCATCCTTCTTAGCCATCAAATACCTCAATGCAGAATGGTCAGTATGCACAATGACCTTAGTACCAAACAAGTAGGATCAAAATTTCTCGAATGTGAAACAATTGCAAGAAGCTCCTGTTCAATCACCATAAAGTTCTTTTGAGCCACATTTAGAGCTTTTCTAGCATAGTAAATAGGATGAAAAATCTTCTCTCGCCTCTGTCTCAATACCATACCAAGCGCCACTCCACTCGATTCACACATTACCTCAAACGGTTGTACACCAATCCAGTGAAATAATGATAGGTGTTGTAACTAACTTCTCCTTCAACTCTCCGAAAGCTCTAAGACAAGCATCATCAAAATCAAATTTTTACTCCTTTTCGAGCAGTTTACACAATGGATGTGCAATTTTAGAGAAACCCTTGATGAACCTCCTATAGAAACCTGCATGCCCAAGAAAACTTCTAACACATTTAACAGAGATAGGTGGTGGAAGCTTTTCTATTACCTCAATTTTTGCTCTATCAACCTCAATACTCTTCTCAGAGATCTGATGACCCAGAACTATCCCTTTTATCACCATGAAGTGGCACTTCTCCCAATTGAGCACAAGATTGCACTCTTCACACCGTTTAAGCACCTCGGCCAAATGGTCCAGACAACGATCAAAAGAGTCACCTACCACAGAGAAATCATCCATAAATACCTCAATATTGTCCTCCATAATATCAGAAAATATCGACATCATGCAACGCTGGAAGGTCACTGGAGCATTACACAATCCAAATGGCATCTATTTGAAGGCGAAAGTCCCATAAGGGCAAGTGAAGGTGGTCTTATCTTGGTCTTCCGGAGCTATAGAAATCTGATTGTAGCCCGAATAACCATCAACGAAACAATACCAACCCTTACCCGCAAGTCAGTCCTACATCTGATCCATGAACGACATAGGAAAATGGTTTTTTTCTGTCCAGGCATTTAATTTCCGGTAGTCCATGCAGACTCTTCATCCAGCCATGGGCCACATTGGAATAAGCTCATTTTTCTCAATAGGTACCACAGTAATCCCACCTTTTTAGGGCCCACACTGAATAGGATACAATTAACTACTATTTGCAATGGGATAAATAACTCCAGCTTCCAACCACTTGATGATCTCATTCTTAACTACCTTTTGCATAAGTGGATTTAGTCTTCTCTGGTGCTCAATACTAGGCTTGTGATCCGGTATGAGTTGAATTTTATGAGAACAAATACCAGGAGGAATCCCAATAATGTCCGCAATAGTCCACTCAATAGCTCACTTGAACCTCTTCAACACAGAAACTAATGCCTCAACTTGTGCCACATTCAAATCTACCGCAATGATGACCGGTTAAGTACCATCTTTCCCAAGAATACATACCTCAAATGTGATGGTAGAGCCTTAAGATCCAATTTTGGAGCCTCTTGAACAGACGGTCTAGTAGGTGGAGAGTCGCGATTCTTCATGTCTAACTCCAATCTCTTTGGTTTTGAACGGAATTCAAACCTATCTAGTGCGGCGACCAATTCTTCATAGTCTTCAATACCATCACCATCAAAGTTCATCATTACCGCTGCTAGTGCATCAACACCCAATCTCTATTCAATAGGCACCTCAGAACCACTCTCTACAATATGTGTCACCATAGATACCGATTTGAGCTCACTACTCTGCTTCATGGACCTAGAGCTATTGAAAGTTGCCTCTTAATTGTTCAATCAAAACTTCATGTGCCCTTTCTCCAAATCAACCAAGGTGCTCCCAGTGGCTAGGAATGGTCTCCCAAGGAAAATAGGAACCTCAAAGTCAACATCACAATCAAGTATCACAAAATCCGCTGGAAAGATAAAAGACTCCACTTTCACTATTACATCTTGGAGCACACCGATGGGTTTCTTCACAGTTTTATTGGCCATAAGCACTCACAGCACAATTGGTTCTGGATCCCCTAAACCCAACTTCTTGTAAATAGACAATGGCATCAGATTAATACTAGCACCCAAATTGCACAACGACTTTGCAAAATGTAGTAACCTAATGGTACAAGGAATTGTGAAAGTACCGGGATCCTTTTTCTTTTGCACAAGGAAACTTGTAGCAATAGCACAACAATGTTGCAACTTATCAGCATATTTAAAACTCATGGTCTGCTTCTTAGTTACCAAATCCTTCATAAACTTCGCATACCCAGGCATTTTCTCCAAAGCTTATATCAATGGCACATTGATGGAAACCTGCTTCAACATACTAATAAACCTGCAGTTTTGCCTTCTTCAGTCTTCTTCGCTAACCTCTGTGGGAAATGAGGTGGAGGTCTAGGCATGGGAACAACTTTGTCGGTTATCTCCACTTCCTTCTTTGTTGCATTCTCAGGCTTTCCATTTACCTCAATCACATCTTCATTTTTACTATCCTCAACATCAACCCCAGATGGCATAGGTGGATCAATGATCTGCTTACCGCCTCGAGTAGTGACTGTCATACAATGTCCATCATTATTTGGATTTTGGATAGTGTGGCTAGGAAGTGTGCCAGGTTGACGTGGGTTTACTGTAGTAGACAACTGAGTCATCTGCTACTCAAGATGCTTGATTGAAACTGCATGGGAATCAACTTTCTGACCAATACCAGATAAGTCATTTCGCATCTCCTTCACATTCTCATCAGTCGAATCAAACTTCTTCTTCATCTTCTGCATCATATCCTCAATCAATGAAATACTACCTCCAGCTTCCCTATTACCAGATTCCTGATTTTTAGAAGGGACATAATGCCCAACCCGATCGTTTCTATTGCCATAGTTGTTGCGGTTGTAGTTGTTGTCACGATTATAGTTTCCATCCCGGACATATTGACCCTCTCGGTTGTAGTTACCATAGTTCCGACATTGGTTTCCTTGACCTTGGCGCCAATTATATGTATTGTAACCTTGGATGTTGGCTCAAAAAAACCCCGTCTGATCATTCACCGCATAAGTGTCCTCTTCATAGTAACATTCCTCAACCTGTGGTGGATTTCTAGTCAAATAATTGACAGCATTTACCTTTTCAATACCTCTGCTTACATGTTTTAACACCAACCCCAGTTCGGTCCTCATCTGCGTCATATCCTCACAAATATCATCGGCAAATTGGTTAGTTGTAGCTTGGACTACAAACGTGTTTCTGACTGTATCTAACTTTCTAGTGCTCCACGCTTTATTGTTTCAGGAAATTTTCTCCAATTTCTTAGTGATCTACTCAAAAGTGCACTCACCGTATGAACCTCCAGTGATAGTATCAAGCACTGCCTTACTATGGTCATCCTGACCTCGGTAAAAGTATTCCTTCAGCGATTCATCATAAATGCGGTGATTCGGGACACCTCTTATGAAAGTAGTGAACCTGTCCCAAGAACTACTCAAAGAATCTCCAGGTAGAGCTACGAACTTGTTGAGTTTATCTTTGTGGTTCAGCTTCTTTGACATGGGAAAGTATTTTACAAAGAACACATCAGTTATTTGTCCCATGTGTAGATTAAGTTATAAGGAAGCTCAGTAAACCACATAGCAGCATCGCTGGTCAATGATAGAGGGAATACTCTCAATCCAATGACAACCATGTCTAAGTCCGGTCGACTAACATAACTTTTGCAAGCACTCTGTATCTTGGCAATGTGCGCATGTGGATCCTCCGATGCCAAACCAGAGAACAAACCCATCACTGTAAGCATCTTCATCAGATAGCTAGTCATCACGAGTGTATGTCCCGGAGGTAGAAGGGGTAGAACAAGAAGTCCGTCAGATTTAGTGGCATTAAAGTTGGCCCTATAGTTATCACACAGTCTTGGTCCTGGTGGAGCTTGTACCCTCAATGCATCTCTCAATAGCTTTTCACCCTGAACCTGATTATTCTCATCACGAACCCTCGGAGGCTGCAACTCAACCCCATCACCTACATCTCCTCCGATAGGATTGATTGGGACTCATTGGTTATTCATTCTTTGCAGAGTTTTGTTCAATTCTAGATCGTAGGGAGTAAGTGGTTCACCATGGCTCCGTGTACTTGGCATACACTAGAGTAGGAACCTGAGAGAAACAAAAATTAACGAAAATGTAAAATTAGGTAATATTTTAATAAAGTTCAATAAAGTAGTTAAACATAATCTAAAAACCTTATTCCCAGGAAGCGGCGCCAAAATTTGATACGCTCAAATTGCACCTCCCTAAAGAAATATGAGCGATCGCTATCAAGTAAAGAACCCAACTTGGAGGTTGGGGTCGATCCCACAAGGATTATGGTTTAGACTTAAACTTAACTTACGATTATATTCATTTAGTCAACGTAATTCCAAAACAAATAATTAAAGGGGAGGGAGGATTTGTGCAACAAATTCTCGAAATTATGTGAACAATTAGTGAACATGATTCAAACTTTAGTTGTTATCAAGATGAGAAAGAAACTAGGGTGTACGTGTTCCCCATAAGCTCATAACATGATAATCCTAGTAATAGTAATCATTTCCTAGTGTATTACATGCAAAGTGATAAGTTAGGTATCTCTAATTCCTTGCTCCGGCAACTAGAAAATTTCACCCCGCACCTTAGTCCGGCTACGTGTGTATAATTTACTAGCCCTTACCTTTACCTCATATTAGACATCATATCAATGTATGTCTTAGTGTTCACCCTCGCACCAATTGATTAATACTATTATATAGTATCACACTAAATCTATGTTGATAATTCTTTTCTTATTAACTACCTCCTTGGTCCGGCAAGTAGCAACAAGGCGAGTTCTAATTATCAATGCATGCAATAACACTATTCAAGAATTACTTAGTTACTATTCATACATTGTTAATCACTCATGATTCCCACAACCCTAGTTGTGGATTTAGTTACCCATATTAGTAAGAACACGATTCATATTTTTAGATAATAAAACCATGAACTTACGTAATGAGAAGAATAAACCCAGAATCTCAAATTGAATTTCAAATTCAAAATCTTCAAAACGAACTTCGGAAATCAAGAATTGCTAAAATTCCAAGTTAATCTCCAAAGCCAAAGCCAAGAATAATAGTAATAAGGTCTAACCCCCAAAAACGAGGTTGACATGCCCTATATATAGAAAAACAAGTCCCAACTAAAAAGGAAACGAAATAAGGAAATAAAGTTTTTGGACCCGGTTGTAGTTGACGACACTAACCTATGTAGCATGGAATAACCTACGGTCCGTAGGTCCCTTCCGTGATTTGGGACATAGGCAATTTTTCAACTCTTCAAATTTCCTCCTTTCAGTTGCAACTGACGGATCAACAGAACGGACCGTGATTCAATCCACGGTCGGTGGATCCTCCTCCGTGGTTTCATACTTAGACTTTTGAAATCAGGTACTGGAACACCCTTCTCTGAATGGTTTGACAGACTTGCAGGACGACCCGTTGATCGACCTATGGTCCGTAGTTTGAGGTCGTGGTTCCACACTTGGTCAAGAATTCCCTGATTTCTTCTTCATGATTTGCCTGTCCATCTACAATCACCGTCTATGGAACATGACTGGACCTACGGTCTGTGAGTCACTTCCGTTGATTCTCTTTTCTGCACAATTCTTCAGTTGTGTCTCATACTTCCATGTCCAAACTTATTTCCCGAAAACATGATAAAAACACATTAATACCAATACAAAATGGCCCTAGACACACACAACTCTTAAGTGAAATGTATTAAAAATACGGTAAACTCACAGTATATCAATGACTGGGGTGGATACCAAATTCTCCTTCAATCACTTCAAATCCAGCATACAAGAATCATCAAATTGGAATTTCACCTCTTTTTCTAATCGTTTGCATAGAGGATGTGAAATCTTTGAGAAGTCTTTGATGAACCTCTGGTAAAAACCGGCACGTCACAAGAAACTATGAATCCCCTTTACCGAAATTAGTGGTGGTAATCTCTCAATCACTTCAATCCTCGCTTTATCAACCTATAGTCCCTTTTGTGACACTTTGTGACCAAGTACTATACCTTCTTTTACCAAGAAATGACATTTTTCCCAATTGAGGACCAAGTTTGTCTCCACACATCTTTGGAGAAGTTGTCCTATGTGCTTTAAACGCGCCTCAAAGGTGTCACCCACAACTGAGAAGTCATCCATAAATACTTCCATTAAATCCCCCACCATATCAGCAAAAATAGATAGCATGCAACGTTGGAATGTTTCCGGAGCATTTCATAACCCCAATGGCATCCTTTTAAAAGAAATACCAATTCTTTTGGTCTTTCGGAGCAATGGAGATTCGGTTGAACCCGGAATACCCATCCAAAAAGTAATACCAACCTCTCTCTGAAAGTCGATCAAGCATTTGATCCATGAAGAGCACGGGAAAATGATCTTTTTTAGTTCACGAATTTAACTTTCGATAATCCATGCATACTCTCTATCCGGTCACCAGTCTCATAGATACAAGCTCCCCGTTTTCATTTGGGACTACCGTGATGCCTCCTTTTTTTAGTACGCATTGTACCGGACTTACCCATTTGCTATCTGCAATAGGATAGATCACACCTACGTCCAACCACTTTATTCTCTCCTTTTTCACCACTTCTTGCATTAGAGGCTTCAATCTCTACTGATGTTAAACAATTGGTTTACAATCACTAACAAGCTAAATTTTGTGAGTGCAAATGCTGGGAGAAATACCCACTATGTCAGCAATAGTCAACCCTATAGCTTTGATATGCCTTCCCAACACCTCAAGGAGCAATTTTATTTGCCAATCAAGTAAATCAGCTACAATGATCACCGGTAAAGTGTTATTTGCTTCCAAGAAAGCATATCAAAGATGGGAGGGAAGTGCTTTCAACTCTAGATTTGGGGGTTCTTCTATTGATGGTTTTGCGGGAGGACTTTCTCAATTTTTTTAGATCAATGTCCAACTCCAACGGAGTTTTTGAATACCCCCCCCCCCTCAAACCTGATAGAGTCGCAACTACCTCTTCATACCCTTGAATTTCAAACTCATCATAGTTAGCAAGCATGCCTTCGAGTGGTTGACTCATACATATCAAATGGCTCACACTAGCTACCGCCTCATCAATAACATCAACAGTGGAGACCACGTGAATATCACTTGGGTGTTTCATTGACTTGCACAAATTAAAGGTTACTTCATCTTCATTCACCCAAAACTTCAATTCTCCGCTCTCAACATCCACCAATGCTCTTCCAGTTGCCAAGAATGATCTTCCTAAAATGATGGGAATTTCAGCATCTATTTCACAATCTAGAATGACAAAATCAACAGGGAAAATAAGTCGGTCAACCGTTACCAAGATGTTATATAGTATCCCCACATGATGTTTAACTGATCGGTCCAAAATCAAGAGTCTTATTATTGTGGCTTTTGGTTCCCCCAACCCAAGTTGTTTATAGATTGCATATGGAATCAAGTTGATGCTTGCTCCCAAATCACATAGGGCTTTAGAAAATTTTAGCATGCCGATGGTGCAAGGGATTGTGAACGCTCTGAGATCTTATCTTTCTTTTATTAGCTCCTTAGTCATAATTGCACTACAACTATGAGAGACTTCGATTGTTTCAAAATCCACACTCTTTTTCTTTGTGACTAACTCCTTCATAAATTTTGCGTACCCCGACATTTCCAACAATGCTTCCACTAGAGAAAAGATTAATTGATAATTTCTTGAACACCGATAAAAACTTCTTGAACTTCTCATCCTCATTCTTCTTCTTCAAACGTTTAGGAAATGGAGGAGCTATTTTGGGTAAAGGATGCATAACTTTTGGGCTTTTGTTGTGTTTCTCCATATCCTTTTGTGGTCCTTTGGCAATGCTTTGATGGATAAGTGCCTCTTCTTCCTCCATCCCTTTGTCTTCTTCGTGAATTTGAGCTTCTTCATTTCCACTTCGAGTCACCACAGCCAGCTCTATATCATCATCTTTCATTATCACTTTTGGTTTCAATTGAGCTAAAAGTGAACTCAACTGACCTTTAAGTATCTTGATTGCCTCTACGTGAGAGTTCACTTTATTGTTTAGTGACGAAAAGCCGGCTTTTATCCCTTTCAACAATTCATCCGAACCTTCGACTTATCTAGGATACGTGATAACAAATCATTAACCCTCGGACTACTTGCACTCCCTCTCGATTTAGGGCTCTCACTTGAGTGAATGTGGTCCTCTTCATGATCCTCCTCCCTTTCCCAATAGTCGCTTTGCTCGGCCCAATCTTGATATTATCTTATTTGCTCTTCTACTTTGTGATAGTTCCAACCTTGATTCCCGCCCCACTATAGATAGCGTGGGTGGAAACCTTCCTCGTATGTATTGGAGTTCCAACCTTGATTCTCCCCCAGCCTTGAGTAACCTGAGGAAGAACCCTCTTTAACTCTAAACACTCCACATGTCCCCTTCATATGCTCTTGTAGAAATTCCTTTTGGGTCAACATCTTTTTGATGTTTTCATCCCTCTCTTTCTCTTTATCAAGTTATTCTTCTGTCAATCTAAAACAAAACGGAGAGACTTGATCTTCTTAGGTGTACCAGGCTTGATTTATTTTAGTCATGTCATCAAGAAGAAACGACGCCACCTCAAATAATTGCAACATTATTCCCCCTCGTACCAATTGATCAGCCACCCCTTTATTAACCAAATCAAGACTCCGGTAAAAATATTGGAGTAGTAAATCGTTTGGTAACCAGTGAGTTGGGCATTTAAGTAAGAGTTTCTTAAACCACATCCACGTTTCATGGATGGGTTCACCCTCCCATCGCTTGAAACCATGAATGTCATCTCTAAGCTTCATCATCTTTGATGGGGGAAAGAATCTTGTATTGACTGCTATAATCAACTCCTTACATGATGTGATGGAGTTGCTTGGTAACTCGGCCAACCACTTGCTAGCCTCCCCAGTCAAATATAATGGAAATAACCGAAGTCATATCGACTCTTGTGACACATTCTTGAATGACAACGGGCTGCACACCTCTGTAAAACTTCTCAATTGCTCATGCGGGTCTTCATGTTCTTTCCCTCCATAGAGTTCTCTCATTTGGAGGAGATGAAGAGTCGTGCCAGAGACTTCAAAAATTGCATTTCCATCAACTTGTGGTATGCAAATTGTACCCATTTCACCTGCATAAGATGTGTTGTAAACACTATTAATATCATCGATACCGTCTCGATGACCTGCTTGATTACCATTCATCTCTTCCTCATTCATTTTTACTTCTATGTAGTCCAACCAAAACTAAACAATGTATCCTCAGCCAATTCAACTACAGCTAAACAATTCACAAATCAAATCTTCAAATAAAGAATTCTAAGTAACGCTACTCCCCAGCAGCATGGCCATTTTGATTTCAAGTATCAGGACACTTCTTCTAATTCTAAGTGCCAACGATCGTTAGTCAGTAATATAACCTAACTTAATGAGTTTGGGTAGATCCCACAGAGAGTGGATTTTCCTTTGAATTCAATTATGGAAGTATGACAACAATCTCTTCAACTGAACACTTACTGCACCTTTTTGGTTTAAACTCCGAATTTCAGATTATAATTATCAATCCAATTCAACACTTGACACGAAATGATCTAATAATGAGGTAAAACTTGGGAAATTGACCAACCAATTATTGAATTCACTTTAGTGGATGAACATTGATGGTGACAATGGGATAAATTGTCATGGGTAGGTAGGACTATATGTAAAGCAATTTTGTCTCGAACAATGACCTTATCTTTGTCGAATTCTCTCGAACTTCCACACTAGACGGAAGATGCCCAACCCTTTTCCTCATCAAATCCACTCTCTCGAGCAAGATACAAAGGATAGGTTCCCTGTTTCAGTCTCTCAAGATGAAATCTTGGCGACCCACTTCTAAGAATGCTAAACTTGCTACTTTGTTTTTGCACTTCTCTCTCGAGCAAGCACAAAGTACTCAACTAGTGACAATAGTCATGCAAAATGACCACAAAACGCAGCAGCAACTTAGACCCACTTCAAATTAACACCGTTATTCACAAATCAATGACACCCACTTAGTAAAACTCAACAATTGGTCACATAGTCAAAACCCCAAGGAGAGAGTTTTAGCCAATCATAGAAAAAAGATGAAAATCAATATCTGTCATGTTCTTTTTACTTATGGGGCGCTTAGGCTTAAAAGCGCTCATCAAACAAGTGCGCCAAAAAAAAGTGGGAGGTGGTCTCGTATTCTCAATAGGCCATAGCTAGGTAAAAAAAAAAATTGAAAGTTAAATCAACTACAATTTTCTCTATTACAAAATCTCAATGAAAAGTCTTCCTAAAAATCACTTGAAATCCACAATGATAGTGTTTTTACTCTCAATCTTGTGTTCCTCACATTTCTGAATGCTTTCTCTCACTAGTAAAAATCAATTTAAACAAGTCTGATGTGACTGTTTAAGACCAATCGGCGAGGTAAGTCGGGCTTCGCCGAACGTTCGGCAACTCGCCGATTGTCCTTCCTCTCACCTTCATTTTTCACTTCTTCTTAGTCCAGCTACTGTAATTTTAGGCGATCCAGATCGGGATTGTCGGATGATTCCGCGAGTCGCCCATTCCCATTTTATCTCGCCCATCAGCACTTGCTTGAATCTCCATCAACACTTTTGGCGACCTGGCCATCCCTCGCCGAAGCAATCGTTGGCACGCCAAATGTAACTGCTGCTCGCCGAAGTTACCTATAGTTTAGCTCCAGCATTCTGTAACTTTAGGCGGTAGAGTGGCAACTTGGCTATTCGCTGAGTGACATCAACGATCACCAGGCCTTCATTTCTTCATTCCTTTAGTTCGCTTTGTTCCTTTCTGCACATTAGTGTCCACGCTTCGTTCCTAAATCCAAATACCTGAAAATCAGGTATTTTACATTAGTTAATGGCACAAAATAGGCATTTGAGGACACTAAATCAATCCAAATAAAGCCCTAAATGAGTCCAAATCGTGGACTCATCAATGTCGGATCTCCAACACATTTTTTCAACATAGAGACATGGAAAACTGGATGTATCGATGCCAAATCATTAGGAAACTCTTATTCATAAGCAACCTTACCAACACGTCTCAAAATCTGATATAGGCCTACATAACAACGACTAAGCTTCCCTTTCTTACAAAACCTCATTACACCCTTCATGGGTAAGATTTTCAAATAAACACAATCATGAACATCAAACTCAAGATCCCTTCTTCTAACATCGGCATAAGACTTCTATCGACTTTGGGTTGTTCCTAAGCTTTCTCTAATAAGTTCGACTTTTTTCATAGCCTCATGAACTAACTCGGGTCCTATCAAGGTAAATTCACCCACCTCAAACCAACCTATAAGAGATATACTACCATGGAGAGCCTCAAATGGATCCATACCAATACTAGAGTGATAGTTATTATTATAAGAAAACTCAATCAAGGGCAATTGATTATCCTAATTTCCCTTGAAATTGATGACACACGCTCTCAACATATCTTCCAAAGTTTGGATAGTACGCTCCACTTTCCCATCGGTTTGCGGGTGAAAATTCGTGCGAAGTTTAACTTTAGTAACAATACCATTTTGGAAAGACTTCCAAAACTGGAAAGTAAATTGAGTTCCTCTATCAGAGATAATGGACAAGGGTACTCCATGCAACCTTACCATTTCCCTCAAATACAACTTAGCATAGTCTTCTGCCGAATAAGAAACTTTGACGGGAATGAAATGAGCCGATTTCGGCATTCAGTCTACTATAACACAGATTGAATCATATTGTCACCGAGTATGAGGCAACCCAACTATGAAGTCCATATTTAAATCTTCCCACTTCTAAGTAGGAATACTAATGTCTTGGGATAAACTTCCCAGTTTCTGATGCTCAACTTTCACTTGTTGGAAATTCGGACACTTAGCCAAAAATTCCACCATATCCTTCTTAATCCCTATTCCACCAATAGATCTATTGATAGTCATGGTACATCTTTGTGGCTCCCAGGTGAACGGAATACCGAGAACTATAGGCTTCTGACAAGATATGTTCCCTCAAATAGTCAACATTAAGAATACACAAACAACCTTGATATATAAGTACATAATCTCCCCTTTGGGAGAAAGCTCAACTAACTTTTTGAATACCGTTTCCTTCAATTGTACTAAGGTTGGATCAAGGCATTACTTTTACATCCGTAACAAAAGATGATTATGAACCATTTTGGACCATAACACCACCCTTGGTGGAGTCCATCAACCAAACACCCAATCGGGCCAATCTGTGAACATCTCGTACAAATTCTTTCTTATCTTCTCCTATATGGGCCACACTACCCATTGATAATCGGCTAAGAGCATCCGCTACCACATTTGTCTTATCGGGGTGATAGAGAACACTCATATCATAACCCTTAAGTAACTCAACCAACCTTTTTTGGTGTAGATTCAGATCCTTCTAACTAAACACACATTGTTGGCTCTTGTGGTCGGTAAACACATCTATATGAACACCATACAAATAATGCCTCCAAATCTTTAAGTCAAAAACCAACGCCGCTAATTCAAGATCGTGGGTAGGATAATTCTTCTCATGAATCTTAAGTTGCCTTGGAGGATAGACAATGACCTTCCAATTTCGCATAAGCAAATATCCTAACCCAATTCTTAAGGTATTAGAATAAACAACAAAGCCATCCGTCCCTTCCGGTAAAGTCAACACTGAAGCGGAAGTAAGTCTATCTTTCAATTCCTAAAAACTCTTCTAATATATTTCGGACCATATGAACTCAGCCTTCTTTTGAGTCAAAGCTATCAATGGAGAAGCAATTGAAGAAAGCCCTTTAATAAAACTCCTGTAATAACCAGCCAAACTCAAGAAACTTCTAATATCTGAAGGAGTTAGAGGTCTAGGCCAATTGTAACACCAGGAAACCAGTAGGCTAAACTAGAGCTTTTCGTGAGGGTTCTAGAGCTTGATGTGAGGGTTAGAGTCATAGATATAACTTCTCGTACTTAGAATAAAGGGTTTGCAATTAGAATGTCAAGGTACAACTCCCCAAATACCAACCAAGGGTCGTTGAAGAGGACCCTAGCAAACTACCCTAGAATCTACCCCAAGGCGGTGTACCCACTAGAGGACCCACGGCCCGTATGGGGGTCCACACCTCGTGGGTTAGGGTCCTAAAAGTTCACTTCCAGACAAACACCCACGGAAGACCAGCACGCCACATGGGTCCATCCATGGCTCGTGGGTGTGGTCTCGTGGGTGAGGCAGTGAGGGCCATTAAGTTGGTTAAGTGGAGGCTTAGTGGAACTTTCCAAAATTAATTATGGGTTAAGTATTGTTTTTTTATTAGAGTTTAGACCACCTATATAAAGCTATTAGACCCCTAAATTAATTGATCCTAGACATTAATTCAACTCACCAAAAAGAACCCAATTCCCTCTAAAAATATCGCTCTCTAGAAATAGAAGGAGAACAAGAAGGAGAAGAAGAAGGAAAAGAAGAAGGATAAGAAGAAGAGGAAGAAGATGAGGAATAATAGGAGGAAGAAGAGGAAAAAGAAGGAGAAGAAGAAGCAGAGGAATAAGTAGAAGAAGAAGGAGAAGACGAAGGAGAAGAAAGAAGGAGAAGAAGAAGAGGAAGAGCAGGAAGAAGAATAGGAAGAGGAGGAAGAGGAGTAAGAGGCGGAAAAGGAAGAAGAAGAAGAAGAGGAGGAGGAATAAGAAGAAGAAGAGGAAGAAGAGGAGGAACAAGAAGAAGAAGAGGAGGAGGATAAGTGTCACGGCCCGAGAGCACCCCCTAGTCGTAACACGGCATACTCGACCTCAGAGAGGTCTAATACAAGCCTCTTAGAATTCATAACAGTCGATATAGAAAATTGTGCGGAATTAAAAACTTAACCTAAACTAACTATTAAAATCTCATTTATAAAGCAGCGGAAACACTAAGTCTCACACGGCCATCCTTAGACAAACTTTAACAAGATAAGGTCACGGCCCTTTACAATCAAGTCTTAACAAAAGTCTTAAAACATACAGAACCTAGAAACATAAGAGTCCTTGTCCTCGATCTATGATGACATGCCAAGTCATTGAGGATAACTCTATCCAAGCACTTCAACTCAAGCTAGGAACGATCAATTGTCGGAACCTACACTTGTACTAAAACATAGAAGAAGAATGGGTTAGGAGAATTAAGTACTAAGTATGATGACCATGCAAAAACATTCTAAAAGGGGACATTTTGTTGAAAGTCATGCTTTTATGCCATTTGGTAAAACTTGAAGAACTTTGAACAATAGAGGCATAATATAAGTCACAACCAAAATAAAAGTCACACTTAACATTTGAGCTCAATCACATATATATATACACCTATACCTTGAACCTCCACTTCAAGTAACCCTCAAGCTATACCTTGGGCAATGTGTGGATAGCCTCCCATACCACCATCCACACCAAGGTACCACCTTAAGGTCACCAAAGTGAACCCACCATTTATCATGCTTCACATTACAAGTATTCATGCTCAACTAGTACCAACATACAACACGTAAGTGCATCCGTCAAGTAAGACATTTCATCATCTTAGGATCTCTATCTAAAGATACCCTAAGACACACCTAAGTAAGATATGAAGTGGCCACCCATACAACCTCTTCATACACTCCTAGGCATTCATCAAGGCTACAATGGACAAGAATCTTTACATTTCAACATAACATGCTAAGTAACTCATTCATCGTTTCATTTAGACAATAGATCAACATTTTTCATTAGAATCATTTAGGACACATTCATGCATTTAGGGGACTTTCATTCATTATCCATTAAGGCTTAGAGAACTCACTATAGTACTTTCAAAGCCTACTCGTGCAATGTATAGATAGCATCCCATACTACTACCTACACTTTGTAGTACCTATCAAGTAACTAGAGTGCACATCTCACATGATAGGAATAGGCATTAACTGACATAGACCATGAGAGCTAAATCATGGAATCTGGTGTCTTCCCCTCATCGAAAGGAGGTGTACTACTTGCCTAGGGTAGAACTAGTGCACATCTTATGTAGGCACATAGTTTAAGGAATATCCAAAGATGTTCATTGGACTCTATCCTAACGTTGGGAAGAGCCACCATCTTAACTATATCCACTCGGTTCTTAGCCTTTATTCCCATAGAGTAGTTTCATTACATTACTGTTCTTAGAAAGGGCCACCAACATTGGGCCTACTGACCCTAAGTACTTGTAGCAAGAAGGGCTCCCACCAATAGGCATACTGATCAAGTTACATTAAGGATAGCTCATTGATCTTCCTAGAGAGGGCTACCACCATTAGGTCTACTGACTATAGGTTCATTGTTTCACACAAGAAAAAGGCTACCACCATTAGCTCTACCGCTTCAAGGTTTCACATTCACTTAGGGTTTTAGGCTCATTATGAAAGGCCACCAACTTTAGGTCTACCGATTCAAGTCATAGTCTAAAATACCTCATTAGTCATTTCTAGAAAGTCTACCAACATTAGGTCTACTAATCAATACATTCATTCATACATTTATGAAGAGGCTACCAACATTAGGTCTACCAATTCGAGACACTGACACATTCATTAGTCAATTATCAAAGGGCTACCAACATTAGGTCTACCGATTCATGATCATTAAGACATTAAGTCAAGATACATTCATTATTTAAGAAGAGGATGCCTAACCCTACCAATTCGATATTCAACATTCACATTATAGAAATCCTTCACATTCATTATTATCATTCATGAGTGTCATATTGAGAAATAGCCTTTCAATACTAACACAAATACATTGAGTACATGTTCATCATTCTATCATTGAGTCATATGTAAATCCTTCACATTATACACTCACATATACAATAACATGATAATACTTCAATTCATCAAACTATGCCTTCAAGGCCATGATCACAATGTACATAGTAAGTAGACACCTCCACCTTTCAAGTGGATCAACAATTGAAGCTCAATTCTACATTAACATGAAATTAGGTCAAACTTGTCCTTTCAAGGCTATGATCGCAAATCTTCCATTCACCAAGAATTCACCATAAGTAGACATAGATAATGATACAAATCAATAATCTAAATTAATCTACACATAAATCCATCATCATTCATTCATAATCAACAAACCCACTTCATAACGTTACAATTTAGGAATTGAGAGGAATCATGGGTTCAAGGAGTAAAAATCATCTTTAATCATTAAAACATCAATATAATCATAGTATATCATTTGAAAACGTTTGATGCAAGAACCCATGAGAATGAGTAAAACGCTTGAAATTTCATGAACTTGGAAGCTTCGAAAACTTATTTGAAATTGACTCTAGGGTGAAGACTAACCCTAAATGAAGGATCACCACACCTTTACTAAGATTCCCCAAGCAATTTGAGGAAGAACCACCTTCAATCCAAACCCTAGCTCCAAGTTCTTGATCTTCTTCAATGGAGGATTGTAGAGAGAAAAATATTTGAGAGGAGGTGGGTTGTATTTTTATTCTATTTGGAGTGAACTAAATGAGAGGGGTTTAGGTCTAAAAGGGTTTTATAGTACCTAGGAAAGGCATAGAATATTAGGGACTCAACTTAGGAAAAGAATTAAAGACCCACAAAGTTTAAACCTAAAAGTTTGCACCAAACCCGCCTAAGCTGGCCCTTTGGAACCTTGGGCTCACCAAGTGCACTAGGCGACTCGCCAAGTGCACCCTTGGCTAGCCCTTTTTTACAGTGAGCTCACTTAAAAGGCTGGTCAATGGGCGATGGAGGGGGCCAAAGGGTGACACGCCAACCAGCTTGGCGAGCTCCCCTTTAGCTCCCCCTTTGATCCAGTAGCTAGGCCAAATGGGCAGTCCACTAGGTGACCATAAGGGCATAAGGGCAACTCACCAACCCCTTAGGCGATCTATCAGCCCCATCGCCAAACAGTCCTTCCAAGGACAAGGCTTCTTTCACCCTAACTTGCTAGCCTAGGACCTTGCTTGCACCCTAGGCTGCTACCTAGCTCAATTTAATTTCTAAAACAGCATAAACATCTACCTAAGGTCACGCTAACCCAAACGTCAAGGCTGTAGTTCATCCTATCATTTTCCGAGTCGTTACAGTATATCCCACTTAGGAACATTTGTGCTCGAATGACACTTTAAATACATTAAGGGAAACGACTCGAGATTAGTAGCGCAACAATCATCGCCATCATTATTAATATAAAAGCACATAACTAGGAGGAAACATCAACTCCACATCAATAAGCTCAAGCAAACTTCATGCAACTCAAGCAAGTTATAACTACATCTATAAACTCATTATGCAATCAAAACTTCACATTCTTGATTATATTGGAGGAACTTCCTTCTCCAAATCATATCATTCTCATTACAACATCATTAAGCACATTTAAGCAATTTTCTCATAAAAGCTCATTATGCAACTCTTTCAAGAACACATTTAAGCATGTTGAACATTTATCCTCATGAAGCATATAGACAACTCAACTAAATGTACCTCAACATGAGGAAATCAATTTTTGAAAACTCATTTTCTCACTTAAAAAGAATTCAAAAAGAACATGCAAAACATGAAGAATCATGGAAACACAATTTCACGCATGACTCCAAAACATGAAATAAGCTACAAAGAACTCTTGGTCTCAAGCTTGAATAAGAATAGAAGGAAAGATATAAGGATATCAACATTCTCAACAACCTTACTATTCACCATAACATCCCCCACTTAGGAGGAAACCCAACTAAGGCTACCATGAAGCAACTCATAAGGATAAAATCACAAAAACACGAAACTATAACTTACCGGTACCTTCATCCGGATTAGCTCCCTTGTCCTTGTTAGCTTGAACACATAGAAACTGTTTTTCTTTGGAGCATTAGGATCCGGGCCAAAATAAGAAGCTTGATTGGCCTCCGTTCCTCTAGTTGTAAGAGTAGGACAATCTTTCACTTGGTGGTCATTCTTCCCACAACCATAGCACCCACTAGTACCGGCTAGACATTTCACAAAATGCTTCTTCCCACAATTGTGACAAGTAGGATTGAGAAACACCACCTTTCTCTAGGTTGACCTTAGGAGCACTTGAAGAATCTTGGTTAGGAGCTCTCTTCTTAAACCTAGGTTGACCTTGCTCATCGTATCTACCCCTCTTCACATCCCTATTCACCCTCTTAAGCTTGGACTCCTCAATAGATTGAGCATACACAACAAGTTTTGAGATATTCATATCATCATAGAGCATCGCCATGCGACACTCTTCCTTGACTAGGTCAGAAACACCGGTAACAAACCTACTCATCTCATTTCTAGGGTTAGACACCAAGGATGGAGCATACTTAGACAATAGGGTAAACTTCAAGAAATACTCCTCCACACTCATAGTACCTTGCCTAAGGTTTATAAACTACTCAACCTTAACCTCTCTCTTCTCACGGGGAAAGTACTTGCTAAGGAAAGCTCTCTTAAACTCCTCCCATTCTATAGGATCCGCTTCAACCGGCCTATTGGCTTTCCATTGAGTGAACCACACTTGGGCCACATCTTTCAATTGGTAGGAAGCCAACTCCGCCTTCTCTCTAGAAGTTACTCCCATAGCATCCACTATCTTATAAACTTCATCCAAGAATTCTTCGGGGTCTTCTCCCACTCTAGAGCCAAGAAAGATAGGAGGATTCATCCTCACAAAGTCTCTCAACCTTGAGGCCACGGTACTATCAATAGCATTCACCCTAGGCCCCCACATCTCGATTAGCTTAAGTTGTCATGGCTCGGGCTAAGCTTAGGAAAGCCGACCTAATCTCTTCATTGGTCATGTCCGGGGGAACCAACGGGACTTCATTCTCTTGGTAGCCTAAAGGAACTTGGTCACCTTGTGGAATTTGGTCCCCATGAGGACCTTGGGGAGGAACTCCACCATCCACATTCTCCTCTTCCGTTCTCCTCGGGTTAGCCCTTGTATGCATATCCTATAAACACAAGAAAAGGATTAGAAAAAGGACATTTATAGAACCACATTCTAAAGCACGACGTCAAGAATAATGAAAGAAGTGTAACTTCTAACATCCTATAGCCTCTCGCTCATAGATGTGTCGCGACTCACACCGATGAACAAGACTCTACTAGACATGGCTTGTAAGACTTTGATCCTAAAAACCATTTCCAAAATCTTATGCTCTGATACAAGTTTGTCACAACCCGATAGCATTCCCTAGTCGTAACACAGTGTACTCGACCTTGGAGAGGTCTAATACAAGACTCTTAGCATTCATAACATTCGATATAGAAAATAGTGCAAAATTAAAAGCTTATTTAAAACTAACTATTAAAATCTCATTTATAAAGCAGCAGATATACTAAGTCTCACATGGCCATTCTTAGACAAACTTTAACAAGAAAAGGTTACGGCCCTTTTGTCACGACCGGAGAGCACCTTCTAGTCGTAGCGCGGGTATTCCATCTCGAAGAGTACTTATACCAGGCCTTAGCATATCATGAACATTAAAGCATATGAAAATAGCGAAAAAAATTTTAAAAATCTTTACAGTCGAAGACTTCATAAAATAAGAGAGAGCCTATGACACTATGTCTCAAACCATATATACATTAGACTTAAATCTCTTTTAATACAACTTAGGGACACAACCCTTACATAAATCTAAAAACATAATAATAAGGACATAACTGAACAAGGTGGGTTCGTCCTCAAAACTATGAGGACTCCCCAAGTCTTCATTCCCAAGCTCTTTAGAAACCTATCTTCCAAGTATAAGACACCACATCTCCAAGCCCTACACTTTGTAGGAAATGTAGAAGAAGGGGTTAGCACAACAGTACTAAGTATGGAAGCCATGCATAAAAACCATTAAAACATGCATAAAAGGGACATTTAGTTGAAACCATGCTTTTTACACTTTTGAACATCATCTTGAAAGAGTTGAAGAATCATAAGTCATAAACAACTCACATATAGTTCATCAAAGCACAAAGGGTAATAAACATCACCATAGGCATATTCTCTAATCATATTCATAGTGCACATATCATCTATTACAAGACACAACACTCATGCATAGTCAATATCAAGCCAATAACATCATAATAGAACAACAACATAAGTAACCCTAAGTTCTACTTGTGCAATGCATAGATAGGGTCTATAGTCCTATCTACACTAGGTATCACCTTTAGGCCACCATGATCATACTTAACATAAGTTCATACCAACATAAGCCAATATCACATCCATACTCATTTCATAGTAAAGCCACTACTTTAGTAACCTGTAGGGAACACTTGTGCAATGTGTGATTAGCATCCCATAATACTAACTGCATTAAGCACTCTTATAGGGCTACCTTAGTCATGCACTTTATCCTTTAGACCCCATTATAAACAATAGTCATAAGTAGAGAACCAATCATGTGTACCATTTGAATATAAAGGCAAGTCACTCATAGCAACCATTCAATCAATATACATACATGCATTCATGTCATACCAATATGTAAAGGAACAATTTACCACATCCTACCAAATCTACTAGTGCAATGCATTAGTGAAGTCCCATACCCCCACTCCTACATAGCAAACTTATCAAGAAGTTATAGAGTAGTTCATGCTCCATTCATTATCTTATTATTTGGGGAAAAATAACCTTAACCGACATAGACCATGTGAGCTACATGGAAACCGGTGTTCTACTCCCACACCGAAAAGAGAGTGTTCTATTTGCCAAGGTAGAACAATCATAATAGCTTCTAGGTGGATCCACTAGCTAATACCTATGTGGGAAAACATAGTTATGGAACAAGGAGATTGCTACTAGAAACCCGGACTTGCTAAACGTAGAAGGTGTCCATCTCATGAGACAACATATATATTGGGAACCCGGACTTGCTAAAAGTACAAGGAACCCATATGGGAAGCCGGACTTGCTAAACGTAAAAGCTTCCATCTCATTTTCATGTTCACTCGGTGCTAAGCACAATTCCCTTTTAAAGCAGTATTAAGCCTTTAGATACAATTTAATTCAATAAGGAATGCATTAGGGCCTCAACCTATCATTCATCATATAGCTCAAAGGTTTCAAAGATGAGAATAGCCTTTCATCATTGAACCAACAGCATGTGAGAATGTTCATTCATTTTATATTCATATAGTGTTTATGAGAATTACCTTTTATTCAACATATCAGCACTACCATAATCATAACATAACATTCATACTCACATCCTAGCATACATAATCATAACTTCATGGTCATGTACATTTCATGCATAATAGTACGTAAAGGTGCATATGAGAATTAGCCTTTCAATTGACAGCATAAACATATCATATTCATATTTATGCATGGAGTGTGTGTTCATGATTGTCCTCACAATGGCACAACAACAACAACAACATTAACATCATAGACACCTCCCTTGTCAAGGGGGTCATAACATATACATAGTATCCCAACTCATGCACATTTCACATATATTGCATTTAAGGATCATAGACCACGTAAATCACCTACCTAACATTCATACAATAGACAAGGACACATTCATCATTCAAGTAGGTCATTCATAGCATGTATAGAATCATATATTGATATAGGGGATTATGTGGGTAGGGTCCTTCTACAACATCACCTCATTCAATCAACATATAGACTATACCATGTTCATAACAGATCATTCATATTCATAATATATCATACTTAGTCATATCTAGGGTTGTAGGAAAGAGGGACCTTGTCTCAACACTACAACTCATACTAACGAGTAAGCACCTCCACCATAAGTGGATCAAACCATTCATACAAAGGATACATAGTAAATAAATATCTCCACCTCAAGTGGATCAACAAATCAATAGAAGACTACTTACCAATTGAAAACATTCATTCATAGCCATCAAGGCTTTCTTCAAGATTCAACCCTATTTTCGTGATATTCATACATCATATAGGATAACATCACAATTCAATACTTAATTACATTAAAACATACTAGATTCTCATCCTTCATTCATAATTCAAGACATACTAGGGTTTAGATTTGAGAAACAAATGAAATCATGGGTCTTGTGGGAATTTGTTCAAAATCGATAACAATTACATGAATTCATCCACAAACATTCATATATAATCATAATTAACCATTATAGATCAATGGAATCAATTTTAGAAAGAAACCCATGAATTTGATTGAAAACCTAGAAATTGGGGATCTTTCAAAACATAGTTTAAAGGGCTTCTTGGTGATAGCTAACCAAGAATAAAGGACTCCCATATCTTAGCCTTAGAATCCCAAAAATTTCGTGATGAAAAGCTTCCATCTCCTACCCCTAGCTGATATCCTTCTATGTTCTTCAATGGAGGTTTTTGAGAGAGAAGATTTTTGGGAGGGAAAAGGAGTTGGGGTTTTATTTGGGTCTTGGAATAATTGATTTAATTAGGTGAGTTTTGGGGTTAAAATGACTTAAATAGGGGTCCTAGGCTTGGGGAAAATGAGATATCCTTGAGTTAAAAGAATTGGGAAAAGACCCAATAAGTTACTTGTTGCAAACTGCCGAAATGGCATCATCGAAGCCTTCACGAACCGTGATCATCACCACGTCCCGTGAAACGGGTCGTGAAGATTTTTCAGCCTGACAGTGCTTCACTATTTCGGGAATAACTTTTTACTCCGAGATCGGAATTGGGCAAACTCGGTGGCGTTGGAAAGAGGACTCAGAGACCTTTAACTCTATAGGTATGGCACACCTAATTCGTTTTGAGATAATATATATGACCATTTGAAGTTGACCCTATACTCTAAGTCTAATGGAAAGCCCTTCACGTGAGGTTCCATGAGCCGTGATGCCTACCACGAGCCGTGGTGCCTCTCGTGGTCATGATACAGTATCTAGGAAACCTTCCCCTTAACCCCTAAAACTCTAAGGCACCACCACGAGCCTTCCCACGAGCCGTGGTCATCATCACGAGCCGTGAAGTGGCTCCTGTGGAGGGGCAGTTTTTTGGCAGCCTTTGCTTAGCCACTGCCTAGCCTACCACGAGCCATACCACAAGCCGTGGTATTCACCACGAGCCGTGCTCGTGGTGGTCGTGGAAGGTGAGGCAATGTTCATGAAAGACTGGACTGCCCTAGTCCTCTTTCTTGGCTCTAAGCCTCAAACTTAGCTCTCGCTTAGTCTACTAGTTTCCGGACGTCATGGTCGTTTCTTGACGTTTGACCCCTAAAATCACCAAAACAGCTTCAATAGCCATTTTTCATCATTTAAACAAGTTTTCAACTATAAACTAACATGTGAGTCTCTAGTTCAACCTACTGGATTTAGTCGAGCCTTAGCTAGGTCTTGCTAGCTTGTATGGGGTGTTACAATATCCCCTCCTTGGGAACATTCGTCCCCGAATGACACTTAAAACATCATAAGGACTCAATGACTCACACTAGCAGCCTAACAAGCATGTAATCAACGATATGATGTACAACTCAAAGATACACCAAACGCAGAGAGCATCATTTTCAAAAGGAGGAACTTAAACTCTAATAAAGCATAGTCAATGCAAACATAAGGAAGTAGGAACTACTTCTACCACTCATTACGCACCAACATCAACATTTCTCATGTTCATATGAGGAACTACCTTCTCCTAGTCATTACATGGTCCATACATCCTTAAGTACATTGTGCAATTTACTTCCGGAAAGCATTTCATTCAAGGAGGAATTTCTCAACTCCAAGCTAAAACATGATCATATCTTATTTTCATGAAGCATAATACATCACATATAACCAATGCACTACTTTGGAGAAAATCTCCATTTAAACACATTTCACACAATATGAGAAACTAGGGGCAACCTCTACAAACTCAACATGCATGCAACTTAGACATATTTCATTTTATTGGAGGAATTTCCTTCTCCAACTCAAATCATGCTTATCATAACATCTTAAGTCAACTATGCAATTACTTCTTAAAAGTACTTTTAAACCATCCACCTCATGAATCATATAGGCTACTTACTCTAATTGCCTATTAACATAAGGAATATGAGACATAAAAAACTCATTTTATCTCAAAACATGAATTCTCAAGGCATATCCATCATAAGGAAATCATGAGAATATAAAAATCACACATGACACTATGTTAGCTAGGCACACCATCTCTTCCTTGGGAGTGAGCCTTCACCAACACTTCCAAACAATACCAATCACATACTCATATGAGAAACTATCATTTCACCCACTATAAGCAAGATCAATACAACATTATGGAGCCAATGTAATATGCAATCACCATACCAAGATCCACAACATTATGAGAAATATGTAAATCATTAGAAATCCATTGTTTTTTCAAAATAACAATCTTTCAAAAGCATGCCTAACATAAGGAGATCATGGAAAATTCCAATACACTCATGAATCCTAAACATAAAACAAGCCCATAAAGGAACTCTTGGTCTCAAGCTAGAATAGAAATAGGAGAAGGGATGAGGATTTTGAGACTCTCAGTCAAAATTGCTATCCAAGCACATGATCTCCCTCTTGGGAGTAACCCTCTTTTTACAAAAGCCTCAATTACTACTCCTTTCGAACTACCCTAAGCTTTGCCAAGACTCATTAAAACCTTACCGGCCTCTAAAACTAATAGAGGTCTACTAATCATGCATCCAAACCCTACCAAGGTTAGCAAAAGTAACTCTATGGAACAAGGAAATTATAGGACACACATAACATCCAAAACTCCACAATCATTAAATGAGTCAAGGAGAACTAATCACTTTAAGCTAGAGGAGGAATAGAAAGGAACATAAGGATATTGGGACATCTCATTGGCTCTTGACCTCCCAATTAAGCACCGTTCACAAAGACCCCTACTAAAATACCACTCCTCATATTCACATGGTAGTACTTCCTTACTCTCCTACCTCTTAACTTATAGGTCTAAGATCCCAACTGGCACTTCCACATAAGAGAGGTTCTCATTAAGGCACTCTTGATCACTATCATTTTACCACCATCACTTAAAGTCTCATGGAATCTACCAACCGGAAATAAACTCCTCAAACTCACTACACTCCATAAGGGGAGGATTTCAAGTAAGTCCAAACATGAACATCTAAAATACTCAACTTCTCATATCCATCACCCAAATTGGTTCTCTAAATGGAGAATTTCAAGCAAGCTCAATTTATGAATATCAATGACACTCAATAACATTACCATCTAAGCACACTATCCCTCACTTGGGGTAAGCCTAAACAAACTCTTTACAACATCATTCCCTTAAAGAATGTAATTCTAAACCATTGAATATCTCCCCTCTACCCTATTAAAAGGAGTTTACTCACTCAACATCTTTAGGCACCACTTAAGCACCACTATTCATCAAAATCCATCACATAATAAAATTCATAAGGACTAAGTTGGGTTATACTAATCAACCACATATGGTCATAACTAAACCCATGAACACTAAGGGTAACCCAAAATCTCACCATATCATATTTATCAAGCCATAAAAGACAAGTAGTTCCGGATTAGTACTACACGGTTCATCACCTTAGGTACCTCATCTATAGTCTTTAGAGGATCTCCCTTCCTTAGGTCCATATAAATTCCGGATTCTAATAAAGCATAAAACACATATTGGGACCCTTAAGATCCACTACCACTTACTCTAGAGACTTAGGGTTAGACATCCTCTCTTGGTTAACCCTTAGGGGAAACTTAGAAAAGTATTGACCAAGTAACCTTTTTCTCTTTCACTAAAGTTGGATCAAAATAACTCTAGACCATTTCAATCATTATCATCCCTTTTGGTGGAATCTACCCACCATCTATGCTTAGGTATCATCTAAGCACCCTACTCAAATGACTATACTTAAGATCAATCTTAAAGGACATCTAACTCTTTTGAAGTTGGTCAACACCTACACTCTTGTCCCTTACTTTAACTAGGTAGTGCATGCAACCCTCAAGGTCAACTTTAAAGTATAACATAACCCAAACATGACCTCACAATGACTTTGCTAGGTAGGCACACTATCTCCCCCTTTAGGAGTAAGCCTACACAGGTTCTTCTAACCAACACGAAGCAACTATGAAGCATTATTCACACAAAAGGTGACATCACAATCTTTTACCTCAAATCTCATAAGTCGCATAGCCATAATTGGTATCACAACCAACCTTTCTCCCTCGTTCCTTGTAGCAAAAGCCCTTCAAGTGGTCACAACCTAAAGACCATCGGATAAGGGATAAGAGAGAGAGCTTATTGATTTATGGAATGACACAGAGAATGAAGAAGTGAAGTTTCCTAACGTCCTATAGCCTCTCTCTCATAGATGTGTCGCAACTCACACTGATGAACAGGACTCTACTAGACGTAGTTTGAGACATCCAAAGACCATTCCATAACCTTATGCTCAGATACCAAGTTTGTCAAGACCCGAGAGCACCTCTTAGTCGTAACACGACGTATTCGACCTCGAAAAGGTCTTATACCATCCCTTAGCATATCATGAACATTAAAGCATATGAAAATAGCAGAAAATTTAAAACTTTTCTTTACAATTGACGACTTTATAAAATAAGAGAGAGCCTATGACACTATGTCTCAAACCATCTATAACATTAGACTTAAATCTCTTATAATACAACTTAAGGACACAACCCTTGCATAAATCTAAAAACATAATAATAAAGACATAGTAAACAAGGTGGGTTCGTCCTCGAAACTATGAGGACTCCCCAAGTCTTCATTCCCAAGCTCCTTAGAAACCTATTTTCCAAGTATAAGACACCACATCTCTAGGCCCTACACTTTGTAAGAAATGTAGAAGAAAGGGTTAGCACAAAATTACTAAGTATTGAAGCCATGCATAAAAACCATTAACACATGCCTAAAAGGGACATTTAGTTGAAACCATACTTTATGCACTTTTGAACATCATCTTGAAAGAGTTGAAGAATCATAAGTCATATACAACTCACATATAGTTCATCAAAGCACAAAGGATAATAAACATCCCCTTAGGCATAGTCTCTAATTTTAGTCATAGTACACATATCATCTATTACAAGACACACCACTCATGCATAGTCAATATCAAGCCAATAACATCATAATAGAACAACAACATAAGTAACCCTAAGTTTTACTTGTGCAATGCATAGATAGGGTCCATCGTCCATCTACACTAAGTATCACCTTTAGGCCACCATGATCATACTTAACATAAGCTCATACCAACATAAGCCAATATCACATCCATACTCATTTCATAGTAAAGCCACTACTTTATTAACCCCTAGGGAACACTTGTGCAATGTGTGATTAGCATCCCGTAATACAAACCTCACTAAGCACTCATATAGGGCTACCTTAGTCATGCACTTTATCCTTTAGACCCCATTATAAACAATAGTCATAAGTAGAGAACCAATCATGTGTACCATTTGAATATAAAGGCAATTCACTCATAGAAACCATTCATTAAATATACATGCATGCATTCATGTCATAACAATATGTAAAGGAACCATCTACCACATCCTACCAAGTCTACTAGTGCAATGTATTAGTGAAGTCCCATACCCCCACTCCTACATAGCAAACTTACCAATAAGTTATAGAGTAGTTCGTGCTCCATTCCTTATCTTATTATTTAGGGAAAAATAACATTAACCGGCATAGACCATGTGAGCTACATGGAATCCAGTGTTCTACTCCCACACTAAAAACAAAGTGTTCTACTTGCCAAGGTAGAACCATCATAATAGCTTCTAGGTGGATCCACTAGCTAATACCTTTGTGGGCAAACATAGTTATGGAACAAGGAGATTGCTACTACAAACCCGGACTTGTTAAACGTAGAAGGTGTCCATCTCATTAGACAACATATATATTGGGAACCTGGACTTGCTAAACGTAGAAGGAACCTATATGGGAAGCCAGGCTTGCTAAACGTAAAAGCTTCTATCTCATTTTCATGTTCACTCGGTGCTAAGCACAATTCCCTTTAAAAGTAGTATTAAGCCTTTACTTAGAATTTAATTCAATAAGGAATGCATTAGGGCATCAACCCATCATTCATCATATAGCTCAAAGGTTTTAAAGATGAGAATAGCCTTTCATCATATAACCAACAACATGTGAGAATGTTCATTCATTTCATATTCATATAGTGTTTATGAGAATTACCTTTTATTCAACATATCAACACTACCAGAATCATAACATTCATACTCACATCCTAGCATACATAGTCATATCTTCATCGTCATGTACATTTCATGCATAATAGTACGTAAAGGTGCATATGAGAATTAGCCTTTCAATTGACACCATAGACATATCATATTCATATTTATGCATAGTGTGTGTGCATGATTGTCCTCACAATGGCACATAAAAAACAACAACATTAACATTATAGACACCTCCCTTGTCAAGGGGGTCATAACATATACATAGTATCCTAACTCATGCACAATTCACATATATTGCATTTAAGGATCATAGACCATGTAAATCACCTACTTAACATTCATACATTAGACAAGGTTACATTCATCATTCAACTAGGTCATTCATGGCATGTCTGGAATAATATATCGATATAGGGGATTATGTGGGTAGGGTCCTTCCACAACATCACCTCATATAATTCAACATATAGACCATACCATGTTCATAACATATCATTCATATTCATAATATATCATACTTAGTCATATCTAGGGTTGTAGGGAAGAGGGACCTTGTCTCAACACTACAACTCATACTAACGAGTAAGCACCTCCACCATAAGTGGATCAAAACATTCATAAAAAGGATACATAGTAAGTAAACATCTCCACCTCAAGTGGATCAACAAATCAATAGTAGACTACTTACCAATTGAAAACATTCATTCATAGCCATCAAGGCTTTCTTCAAGATTCAACCCCATTTTCGTGATATTCATACATCATATAGGATAACATCACAATTCAATACATAATTATATTAAAACATACTAGATTCTCATCCTTCATTCATCATTCAAGACACACTAGGGTTTAGATTTGAGAAAGAAGTGAAAGCATGGGTCTTGTGGGAATTTGTTCAAAAACCATAACAATTACATGAATTCATCCACAAACATTCATATATAATCATAATTAAATATTATAGATCAATGGAATTGATTTTAGAAAGTGACCCACAAATTTGATTGAAAACCTAGAAATTGGGGATCTTTGAAAACTTAGTTGAAAGGGCTTCTTGGTGATAGCTAACCAAGAATAAAGGACTCTCATACCTTAGCCTTAGAATTCCACAAATTTCGTGCTGAAAAGCTTCCATCTCCTAGCCCTAGCTGATCTCCTTCTATGTTTTTCAATGGAGGTTTTTGAGAGAGAAAATTTTTGGGAGGGAAAAGGAGTTGGGGATTTATTTGGGTCTTGGAATAATTGATTTAAGTAGGTGAGTTTTAGGGTTAAAATGACTTAAATAGGTGTCCTAGGCTTGGGAAAAATTAGATATCCTTGATTTAAAACAATTGGGAAAAGACCCAATAAGTTACTTGTTGCAAACTGCCGAAATGGCATCACTGAAGCCTTTACGGAACATGATCATCACCCCGTCCCGTGAAATAGGTCGTGAAGATTTTTCAGCCTGACAGTCCTTCGCTATTTCGGGAATAACTTTTTACTCCGAGATCGGAATTGGGAAAACTCGGTGGCGTTGGAAAGAGGACTCAGAGACCTTTAATTCTATCGGTTATGGAACACCTAATTCGTTTTGAGCTAATATGTATGACCATTTGAAGTTGACCCTATACTCTAAGTCTAATGGAAACCCTTCATCTGAGGCTCCACGAACCGTGATGCCTACCACGAGCCGTGGTATCTCTCGTGGTCATGATACAGTATCTCGGAAACCTTCCCCTTAACCCCTAAAACTCTAAGGCACCACCATGAGCCTTGCCACGAGCCGTGGTCATCACCACGAGCCGTGAAGTGGCTCCTGTGGAGGGGCTGTTTTTGGTCACCCTTTGCTTAGCCACTGCCTAGCCTACCACGAGCCACACCACGAGCCGTGGTGGTGGTTGTCGAAAGTGAGGCAGTGTCCATGAAAGAGTGGACTGCCCTAGTCCTCTTCCTTGCCTCTAACCCTCAAACTTAGCTCTCGCTTAATCTACTAGTTTCCGGACGTCATGGTCGTTTCTTGATGTCTGACCTCTAAAATCACCAAACTAGCTTCAATAGCCATTTTTCATCATTTAAACAAGTTTTCAACTATAAACTAACATGTGAGTCTCTAGTTCAACCTACTAGATTTAGTCGAGCCTTAGCTAGGTATTACTATCTCATACGGGGTGTTACACCTTTACAATCGAGTCTTAACAAAAGTTTTAAAACACTAAGAAACTAGAAGCATAAGAGTCCTTGTCCTCGAAATATGAGGAAGTATCAAGTCATGGAGGAAAACTCTATCCAAGCACTTCAACTCAAGCTAGGAATGATCACTTGCCGGAACCTACACTTGTAGTAAAACATAGAAGAAGAATGGGTTAGCACAATTAAGTATTAAGTATGATGACCATGCAACAACATGCTTAAAGGGGACATTTTGTTGAAAGTCATGCTTTTATGCCATTTGGTAAAACGTCAAGAACTTTGAACTATAGAGGCATAATATACCAGCATACAAGTCACACTTAACATTTGAACTCAATCACATATATATACCTTTGCCTTGAACATCCACTTCAAGTAACCTTCAAGATATACCTTGTGCAATGTGTGGATAGCGTCTCATATCACTATCCACACCAAGGTACCACCTTAATGTCACCAAAGTGAACTCACCATTTATCATGCTTCACATTACAAGTATTCATGCTCAACTAGTACCAACATACAACACGTAACCGTATCCGTCATGTAAGCAATTTCATCATCTTAGGATCTCTATCTAAAGTTACCCTAAGAAACACCTAAGTAAGATATGAAGTGGCCGCCCATACAACCTCTTCATACATACCTAGGCATTCCTCAAGGCTACAATAGATAAGAACCTTTACATTTCAAAATAACATGGTAAGTAACTCATTCATCATTTCATTTAGACAATAGGTCAACATTCTTCGTTTGAATTATTTAGGAAACATTCATGCATTTAGAGGACTTTCATTCATTAGCCATTAAGGCTTAGAGAACTCACTGTAGTACTTTCAAAGCCTACTCGTGCAATGTATAGATAGCATCCCATACTACTACCTACACTTTGTAGTACCTATCAGGCAACTAGAGTGCACATCTCACATGATGGGAATAGGCATTAACCGACATAGACCATGAGAGCTAAATCATGGAATCCAGTGTCTTCCCCACACCGAAAGGAGGTGATCTACTTGCCTAGGGCAAACTAGTGCACATCCTATGTAGGCACATAGTTTAAGGGATATCAAAATATGTTCATTGGACTGTAGCGTAACGTTGGGAAAAGCCACCATCTTAACCATATCCACTCGGTGCTTAGCCTTTATTCCCATAGAGTAGTTTCAATACATTAGTGTACTTGGAGAGGGCCACCAACATTGGGCCTACCGACCCTAAGTACTTGTACCAAGAAGGTCCACCAGCAATAGGACTACCGATCAAGTTACATTAAGGATAGCTCATTAATCTTCCTAGAGATGGCTACCACCATTAGGTCTACCGACTCTAGGTTCATCATTTCACACAATAAGGAGGCTACCACCATTAGGTCTACCGCTTCAAGGTTTCACATTCACTTAAGGTTTTAGACTCACTATGAAGGGCCACCAACTTTAGGTCTACCGATTCAAGTCATAGTCTAAAATACCTTATTAGTCATTTCTAGAAAGGCTACAGACATTAGGTCTACCAATTAAGACATTCATTCATTCGTTTATGAAGAGGCTACCAACATTAGGTCTACCAATTCTAGACATTAACACATTCATTAGTCAATTATGAAAAGGGGTACCAACATTAGGTCTATCGATTCATGATCATTAAGACATTAAGTCAAGATACGTTCATTATTCAAGAAGAGGATGCATAAGCCTACCAATTCTAGATTAATCATTAACATTATAGAAACGCTTCACATTCATCATTATCATTCATGAGTGTCACATTGAGAAATAGCCTTTCAATAATAACACAAATACATTGAGTACATGTTCATCATTCTATCATTGAGTCACATGTAAATCCTTCAAATTATACACTAACATATACAATAACATGATAATACTTCAATTCATCAAAGTATGCCTTCAAGGCCATGATCACAATGTACATAATAAGTAAACACCTCCACCTTTCAAGTGGATCAACAATTCAAGCTCAATTCTACATTAACATGTAATTAGGTCAAACTTACCCTTTCAAGGCTATGATCACAAGTCCTCAATTCATCAACAATTAACCATATGTAGACATAGATAATAATACAAATCAATAATCTAAATCAGTCTACACATAAATCCATCATCATTAATTAATAATCAACAAACCCACTTCATAAGTTACAATTTAGGAATTGAGAGGAATCATGGGTTCAAGGAGTAAAAATCATCTTTAATCATCAAAACATCAATATAATTATAGTGTATCATTTGAAAACGTTTGATGCAACAACCCATGAGATTGAGTAAAACCCTTGAAATTTCATGAACTTGAAAGGTTTGAAAACTTATTTGAAATTAACTCTAGGGTGAAGACTAACCCTAGATTAAGGATCACCATACCTTTACTAAGATTCCCCAAGAAATTTGAGGAAGAACCACCTTGAATCCAAACCCTAGCTCCTAGTTATTGACCTTCTTCAATGGAGGATTGTAGAGAGAAAAATATTTGAGAGGAGGTGGGTTTTCTTTTAATTATATTTGGAGTGACCTAAATGAGAGGGGTTTAGGTCTAAAAGGGTTTTATAGTAGCGAGGAAAGGAATAGAATATTAGGGACTCAACTTAGGAAAAGAATTAAAGACCCACAAAGTTTAAACTTGAAAGTTTGCACCAAACCCGCCTAAGCACGCCCTTTGGAACCTTGGAATCACCAAGTGTACTAGGCGACTCGCCAAGTGCACCCTTGACTTGCCATTTATTACAGTGAGCTCACTCAAAGGGCTGGTCAATGGGTGATGGAGAGGGCTAAAGGGCGACACGCCAACCAGCTTAGCGAGCTCCCCTTTAGCTCGCCCTTTCGTCCAGTAGCTAGGCCAAATGGGAAGTCCACTAGGAGACTATAGGGACATAAGGGCGACTCGCCAACCCCTTTGGTGATCTAGCATCCCCATCGCCAAACAGTCTTTCCAAGGACAAGGCTTCTTTCACCCTAACTTGCTAGCCTAGGTCCTTGCTTGCACCCTAGGCTTCTACCTAGATCCATCTAAGTTCTAAAACAGTATAAACATCAACCTAAGGTCATGCTAACCCAAATGTCAAGGCTCTAGTTCATCCTATCATTTTTTGAGTCGTTACAAGAAGAAGATGAAGAAAAAGAGAATAAAGCTAGGTCAAATTCGTCCAATATTCCAAGATTTAGGAGGGATTTGTATCCAAGGTATGTAGCTTATTCATCCATGTATTCTTCAATCCATGGATTCCCCTAGAATTCCCCCAATTGTGAAGATGAACCCCAATTCTAGTTAGGGTTCCTTCCAATATTGTGGGTTATATTGAGTATGAATCCAATAGAGTGGGTATTGCATATTTATGATTAATTTAGTAGTGAATCATGTTATTATGATGGTATTAGAATTTTTCCATGGCTAACCCTAGTCTAATTGAATAAATTGAAGTAATGGGGGTTTATGCCTTGTGAAGGGCAATTGAGGATTTATAGATAATCTTCTAGAATTGATGATATGAGTAGTAATTGTTCAAGAATAGAAGCATGTAGATATAATTGAGTTATAATAATGTATATGTGATGGATCATGGCTGGTATAGTTTGAGATTGAACCTTTATGATGATATATGACTAGAATTGCTTAAGAATGAAGCATGTGATTAGAATTCCTTGTAATCTAAGCATGTATGATTATTTTAAGAAGTTAATCTTTGAGAGTAAGGCTTGTAGTCATGAATGTTGATTACTAGGGTTTTGAAAGTAAAGCCAATATGATGAATTATGTACGTTAGGGCTTTAAAGAGTGAAGCTTATATGATAATGGTAGACTACTAGATAGAGTTATTGTTGAAGGGATTTTCCCACATAACCTAGATTATGAAAGTATGATACTATAGGCATGTTCTTATAGAACCTAGGTAAATGCTTTATGAACACTTTGAGAGTGAAGTGTCTATGATCATGATATGGTTTTGTGTTGTTGAAAGGTTATTCTCGCACACACATCTATGTATGAATATGATATGATGTGAAAGGTTTTCTCACATAGAATGAATCTAGGTTGAAAGGTTTACTCACCTGAAATGAATCAAGCATGTTAGAATAAAACATCTTGAACTTGTGACATAAGATCCCTTCATGAATATCTTGACTTGGTAAGATAAGACCATTTCATGGTAGTTTGAGTGTAAGACCTCATGGTATCCTTGAATTGAGAAATCATACTCTCCCTAAGGGTATCTTGAACTAGTATCATAGAATACTTGCATGGTAGCTTGACTTGGTTAGGCCAAACCACTTCCTTGGTAGCTAGGATGGAGTAATTGTACCCTTCCTTGAATAGCTTAGACTTGCATGGTAGTATGCTTTCCTTTGGTAGCATGGTCTAGACTAGGATGGTGATATTCCTTTGGTAGCTTGGTCTAGTGATGAATCCGAGATTTGGACTCATTTAGGGCTTTATTTGTATAGATTTAGTGTCCTCAAATGCTTATTTGGTGCCAATAAGTTATGTAAAATCCTTGATTTCCGGGTATTTTGATTGAGGAACAAAGCAAGGACACTAATTTTAAAAAAAAAACAAAGTGAGTTGAAAGAATGAAGAAACCAAGTCCACTTGGCAAATCACCGAATGGGTTTTTAAACAGCTAAAGTTCCACCGTGCCAAGGTCTGAAGGAAAGAACCGAGTTGGCGAGAGAAAGTAGCAGTCGGTGGATCACTGAGTGGTTCCACGATGTAGTGTTGAATCGCCCAAAGTGATAGACCTTGAGGATGATGAAGGTCAAGGTAGAAGGGCGATGGAATTGACCAAAGGGTGGATCGGCGAGCCCGACTAACTTCACGAGTGACTCTTCGTACCACATTTTTGGCAACTATAACTACATTTTTGAACATTTAGTTTAGTATGATATTTCATTACATAGAATTTTCAGTTTGGAATTGTAATTATTCTGAGTATTGAGACAAGTTTTCCTTAGCTTTGAAGAATTGAAGTTTTTTCACTTTTGAGAAATTGAAAGTGGGTATTTGAGATTCTTCAATTTGGACCTTTTTAAGACGAAATCAATCTTACACAGTTGATGGAAACTCAATTTGGTAACAATTTTTATCTTTTTATGATGTATAGCTAAAACCCCAATTCTTGGAGTGTAATTATGTGATTATGGGCTGATTTAGTTTATGGGTATTGCTAATTGTTAGTTTAAATGTTGTTTAGAAGTGAATTCAATCATTAGTTGTGGTTCAATTTAAGAATTGTAGTTTCAAATGGAGTTCTACCCTTGTGTTTTTGGCTTGCGAGAGAGAGAGGTTTTAAAACTAGCATTATTGATTGATGGTCAGTGGGTATTGGATTGTCATGGGTTCAGCTTGAGAGAGTGAATCCTAAACCCTTTTCCACACATTCAGCTCGAGAGAGTGAATGGACGAAAGTGTAGGCTGTTCTTATTTTGCATGCTGGTTGATGTTCTAGAGAAATCAACTTGTTTCAGGGTAAATTGTTCGAGAGAAAGTTTACCTCCTCTCTAGTCTAGCTTATTCACTAATATACATTTATTTCCTAACAGTTGCAATTACCCATTTGTCTACATTAGCATATAATCGAATCACATCCCAAGAACCCATCTCATTATCATTATTCGGTATTATATTTCGCTGTTGTAGTTGATAATTAAAACCAAAACTCCCTTATTTGACAGTTGTGTCATCCCCTTATTTGAATTATGTTTTCATTCGATAATGTCTATTCCTATGACTGACTTGATCATGTTCACACTTTCCTATTAAATCTTAAACACGTACAGCTCCCTGTGGGATTCGACCCCAACTCATTTATTTGGGTTATATACTGACTAGCGATCGTTGATACTTAGAATTGGATGAAGTGTCCTTGAAACGTCAAGTCATCTAGCCTAATAAGGTGCTATTCCTTGGTAGTCTAGAAATTATAAATAGTAATCATTGATGTATGATAGCCTAAGGTGGTACTTAGCATGGGTAGGATTATGGGGTGTTATTCATGCATTGCACAAGTATAACTTGAAGCTACTTATGAAGTATGTCTCTTATGTGTTGTATGCTTAGCTTGGATTGAGTAATAGTACCTTTCCTTGAGTAGCCTGAACTTGCATAAGTAAGGTGCCTTCCATGGTAGCTTGGTCTAGCATAAGGTAGTGTTTTCCTTAGTAGCCTTGAATAGGTAAATTATAACCATTCATAAGTAATGACTTGTCTTGGACTAGTAAATAGGTAATCTTCCATAAATAACAAGAATAGCTAAAGAGGGACTAGTCCCTAATTAAAATAGCATGTTTATGGTGAAACTAGATTTCCTCACGGAAGTATTGTAACTATATTCTATTATGATAATTCCCTATATGATGCATGCTTAGATTGGATTGTTGCTATAGTTGCCTTCCATGATAAGTTGGACTAAAGGTGAAGACTCCCTTGTCTATGAGAAGTAAGCTAATTATGAGATCCAAATATGGTAAGTATGATTATGATGACCTAAGAGTTGTACTTAGTGTGGGTGGGATTATGGGGTCTCATCCATGCATTGCACAAGTAGGCTTTGAGGTTACTTGAGAAGTAGTTCTCTTATGATATGAAGGACTAAGGGTTGATTAATGCTTATATTAGGCCTATGTTGGAGATTATGCCTATCACTATGTTGTTGTCTCTTGTGCTTATAGTTTGTGTTTCATGAAGTATCTCTTATGATTGTGGCATATGGCTTATGTTGACTAACCCTTATGTTATGCTCTTATGATGTTATGCTAGCTTTCATATTTAGCTTTCTTTTATGTTTTAGACTATTGTATGGGATGTGTTCTGAGAGTTATTCAAAGTTGTTTTATATGGTTGGACAAAAGTATAATAATACTTCTGCTTTGTTTTTATAAAAACTTTGATGTATGGAAAATATTTTAAAATTTCCGCACTTTTCTATTATCTTATGTTATGATATGCTAAGTGGTTTACATGGAGCCCTTTGGGGTTCTAGGTGTCATGTTACATCTAGGGTATAACCCCTGGGTTGTGACAAGTTGGTAATGTGCAGCGCGCCACATTTATGAATAGGAGGCTATTGGATATTTAGGAAACTTCACTTCTTCATTTTCTAAGTCATGCCATAGAATTTGGCTCTATTAGGTCTTTCTCTTAATCTGTGCCCTATGATTTTCAGGGTATGGTTAATGCAATGGAAAATGCTAGGAGTAATGAGGAAGGCAATAAGGAACAAGAGGTTCCTCCCCATGCTCCTCCCCACGCTCCTCCTCAAGCTCTGATTGATCCTTCAGATATGTTGAATACGGAGATTAGGTCGGCTTTTCAAAGGTTGCCTGAAGACATGACGACTCAAGTCAATAGGGAAGTGATTGCTCAGGTAAACCCTAATGTGAATTCCGTGGCTTTAAGAATGAGGGATTTTATGAGAATGAACCCTCCAGAGTTTTATGGCTCTAAAGTGGAAGAGGATCCTAAGGAGCTTTTAAATGAGGTTTATAAGGTGCTTGCTATCATGGGGTGACTTCGGTAGAGAAAGAGCAGTTAGCCGCTTACCAATTGAGAGGCATAGCACAAGTATGGTATGATCAATAAAAGGAGAGTAGACTGGTAGGAGCGGGTCTCATAGAGTGGGAGGTGTTTCAGTTAGCATTTCTTGATAGGTTCTTTCCCCGAGAGTTGAGGGAAGCTAAAGTGGAAGAGTTCATTAACCTTAGGCAAGGTAGCATGAGTGTTAAGGAGTATGCCTTGAAATTTACCCAACTATCCAAGTATGCTCCATCTATGGGGGAGAATTCGAGAGATAAGATGAGTAGGTTCTTGATAGGGGTGTCTGACTTGGTAGCGAAAGAATGTCGTATGGCAATGCTCCATCATGATATGGATATCTCATGTCTCATGGTGTACGCCCAACAAATGGAGGAGTCAAAACTCAAAGAGGAGAAATCTAGGGAGAAAAAGAGGTCTAGGATAGATGATGATAGGTCCTTTCATGAGGAGTCTGATGGACGTGGTCGCTCTAAGAAGCGACAAAGGTTTTCCGTAAAAGGTTCTTTTAATACTCCTAAGTATAAGGAAGAGATAACCCTATACCAACCAGAATTAGCAATGAGTCCCTATGGCCTACTTGTGCTAGGTGTGGTAAGAGACATGAGGGTAGGAGTTTGGCCGCTAGGGAGGGTTGCTTTAGTTGTGGTGAAAGTGGCCACAAGAAGAGAGATTGTCCAAAGGCAAAGGATATGAGAAGAGAGGGTAAGCAAGTTGCTCCTAGTGGTTTGATTGGGGATGCTCAAAAGAAGAATAGTTTCTATGCTCTTCAATCTAGAGATGAACAAGAGTGACCTCCAAATGTTGATACTGGTATGTCTATTTTATGATTTTGTAGATTCTAGATTACTTGTCTTTTGTGACTTTATATGCTAGACTTAATGTTGTCGTTATTATGAATGAGCTTTATTATTATTTGATGTTATAGATGGTGCTTAGAAAACCCGCCTAGGATTACTCCCAAGGGGGAGATGATGTGCCTATATAGCAAGGTCATTGTATGTTTAGGTGTGTAGCCATGATGTCTTTGTATGCATGTTCATGAAAAAGGTTAGGTCTTGATAGGAATGCCTTATGTGAATTGTTTTCCTCATGTTGTAGTGCATTGAGTAGAGTTGCCTATAGCATTTCATGAGATGAATAGATGAGTGTGTCCTAGCTTGGGGTTGAGAGATTCCTTCTTGGAAGAATGTTATGAGTATAGATTGCATATAGGCTCCATGAAAGTGTGTTGAGCCCAATTTATCTTGGAGATGGTAGCTCCTTCTTGAATATGAGTAGATGTAGAATTTCATGCATTTTAGGTTGTTAGATGTAGCTTCTACTCCCTTGTGTTGCATTCGGTATGTTTAGCTTGGAGTTGAAGTTTTCCTCCTTGGCTGTGTGCATTTAAATATGTTGCATACATGATGGGCTGCTAGTCTAGAGTCGTTTCCTTCAAGAGGTGTTTAGAATCGTCATTCAAGGACGAATGTTCCCAAGGGGAGATATTGTAACACCAAGAAACTAGTAGGCTAAGCTAGAGATTTTTGTGAGGGTTCTAGAGCTTGACATGAGGGTTAGAGTTGTAGCTATAAATTCCCGTACTTATAATAAATGGTGTCAAGTTAGAGCGTCAAGGTACGACTCCCGAAATACCAACCAAGGGTCCTTGAAGAGGACCCTAGCAAACTACCCTAGAATCAGCCCCAAGGCAGTGTACCCACGAGGCGACCCATGCCCTGTAGGGGGGTCCACGCCTTGTGGATGTCCTCGTGGGTCAAGGTCCCAAAAATTTCACTAGCTGAACATGACCCACGGAAAACCAGTATGCATCGTGGATCCACCCCGGCCCATGGGCATGGTCTCCTGGGTGAGGCAGTGAGGGTCACTAAGTCGGTTAAGTGGAGGCTTAGTGGAACTTTCTGGAATTAATTAGTGGTTAAGTGGTATCTTTTTAATAGAGTTTAGACCACTTATATAAACCTATTAGACTCCTAAATTCATTAATCCTAGACATTAATTCAACTCACCAAAGAGAACCAAATTCGCTCCAAGAAATTCTCTCTCTAGAAAGAAGAAGAAGAAGAAGAAGAAGAAGAAGAGAATCAAGTTAGGTCAAATTCCTCCAATATTCCAAGATTTGTGAGAGCTTTCTATGCAAGGTATGATAACTTATTCATCCATGGAGCCCCCTAGAATTCCGTCAATTGTGAAGATGAACCTCAATTCTAGTTAGGGTTTCTTCCAATATTGTGGGTTATGTTGAGCACGAATCCAATTGAGTGGACATTGCTTCTTTATGATTACTTTAGTAGTGAATCATGTTATTATGATGGTATTACATATTTTCCTTGGCTAAACCTAGTCTAATTGATGAAATTGAAGTACTGTGGGTTTATTCCTTGTTATGGGAAATTGAGGATTTATAGATGATCTTCTAGAATTGATTATATGAGTAGTAATTATTCAAGAATAGAAGCATGTAGACATGAATTGAATTAGAATAATGCATATGTGATTGATCATGGCTAGTAAGGCTTGAGATTGAACCTTTATGATGATATATGACTAGAATTGGTTAAGAATGAAGCATGTGATTAGAATGTCTGTAGTATAAGCATGTATGATGATTTTAAGTAGTTAAGCTTTGAGAGTAATGTTTGTAGTCATGAATGTTGCTTACTAGGGTTTTGAAAGTAAAGCCAATATGATGAATTATGTATGTTAGGGCTTCTAAGAGTGAAGCCTATATGATAATGGTAGACTACTAGATAGAGTTATTGTTGAAGGACTTTTCCCACATGACCTAGATTATGGAAGTATGAGATTATGCATGTTCTTATAGAACCTACGTAAATGCTTTATGAACAATTTGAGAGTGAAGTGTATATGATCATGATATATTGTTGTGTTGTTGAATGGTTATTCTCACACACACATCTATGTATGAATATGATATGATGTGAAAGGATTTCTCACATAGAATGATTCTAGGTTGAAAGGTTTACTCACCTGAAACGAATCAAGAATGTTAGACTAGAATATCTTGAAGTTGTGGCAAAAGATCCCTTCATGAATAGCTTGACTTGGTAAGATAAGACCATATCATGATAGCTTCAGTGTAAAACCTCATGGTAGCCTTAGATTGAGAAATCACACTTTCTTTTATGTTTTAGACTATTGTATGGGCTGTGTCCCAAGAGTTATTCAAAGTTATTTTAGATAGTTTGAGACAAGTGTAATAAGACTTCCGCTATGCTTTTATAAAGACTTTGATTGAATGGAATTTTTTGTAAAATTTCTGCACTTTTCTATTCTCTTATGTTATGATATGCTAAGTGGCTTACATGGAGCCCTTCGGGGTTCTATGTGCCATGTTACATCTAGGGTATACCCCTGGGTCGTGACACCAACTCTTGACCGCATCTGTCTTCTTAGGATCTACCTCACTACCCTTACTAAAAACAATATGGCCAAGAAAAGCTATAGACCTTAGCCAAAATTCATATTTGCTAAACATTGCAAAGAGTTGTTAGTCCTTGAGAATTTACAACACAATCCTGAAATGATTGATGTGATCATCCTAACTTCTCGAATAAATCAGTATATCATTAATGAAAACAATTACGAACATATCTAGGAATTATCTAAACACCCTATTCAAAAATTTATAAATGCCGCTAGAGCATTGATGAGTTTGAGATTTTGACTCATTTAGGTTTTTATTTTCATAGTTTTAGTGTCCTCAATACCTAATTTATGCTATAAACATCTATTAAAGTGTTGATTTGCAGTAATGAAGGCTAAGGAGAAAGGCTAGGAAATTAGCAGGCAAAAAGGAGTGAAAAAGCTGAAGAAATTGAAGGAAGGCAATCTTGGTGATCGCCAAGACCACTCGGCGAGCCACCGAATGGCTCTTTAACTCGCCAAAAGTTCCAGCGTGCCAGACCTGGTGAGAAACGTACTTAGAGATGAAAATGGACAGTCGTTGGATAGTCGAACGGATCGACGACCTCGATTCCGATCGCCTAAAGTTACAGAACCCTGAGGATAAAAAGTCAAGGCAAACCGGCGATGGAATGGAGTTTTTAGGAAGAATTTCGAGGGTTTTGAGTTTTTCTTTGAGTTTTTGAAGCATTTCTAGTTTTCCATTGTAGAACTTAGAAATCTTTAGACTTGGTTTTGAGGACTTTTCATTTGGGTTTTTGAATTAAGTTGATTTGAAGCATTGTAGAGACTTGGGAACCATTACCTAGTTCATGGCTAACATATTTGGTAATTGGTTTTACTTTTTTATGATGTGTGGCTAAACCCCCAATTCTTGGGGTGTGATCATGTGATTATTGGATTAATTAGCTGATGGGCATTGTTATTTACTTATTTAAATGATTAATTGAAGTGGGTTTAATCGATAGTTGTGTATTAATCTATGAATTGTAGTTGCAAATGCATTTCTACACTACAACATTTTATGTCTACAACCACCCTAGAAAAGTGTGGCCTAAACTATGAAAGAAGCATAACCTTAGAGTTTAGGCGATACTTTTCAAGTGTTGCCTTATCGGTTACACTTAAAAGCGTAGCCTAAAAGACAAAAAGGCCACGCTTTGCAGCTACGCTTAAAAGTGTTGCCTTATCAGCTACACTTTCAAGCGTGGCCTTTTCTTCCATATTGCCCACGATTTTAAAGAGTTGCCTTTTCTATCTTATGTATGACAACACTTTGAACTATAGTCCTTGCCCATGTGCATACACAATTTACAGTCTTATATATGGCTACACTTTTAAGTGTGGTAATATTATTTTGGCTATAAAAGACCACATTATCTAATTAAAAAACACCAATATTGTTTTGCAATAAATTATCTCAAGCATCAAATTAGCTAAGAAATAATTCAAATATATAGATTTGCAATAAACTTCAAAAGATAGTATGTCTTGTGTACATACACATACTTATAAAGCAATATTCTAAATATGTGTACACAATAGTACAAAAAGTACTCTTACAATAGTTCAATATATTCTAGCAATTAACATATTTCACAAAATCAAAAATAATGTATTCAAACTTTTACAATAGTTCAAAAACTCTTCATCATCCACTTCAACGAGATCAAGTTGACTTGTGGCGACCCTTCAAATTTGATCATCTCCATTTTCCTACACATTTAAAATAAAATAAAATATCAAAACAAATTATGTACAACAAATCACATTGTAGCAGTTGTAGATGAGGCAAGAAGTTCTATTGGAGTGGAAAGGCAAGAAGTTCTATTGCAACAGTTCTTGAATTAACTGGCAAAAAATTTCTGAGTTTAGGCAGTTATAGAAGAGCTCAACTCTTTCCCGATAGCGACAGATTGCAGATTGCAGATTTGCGGATTGTAGATTTGCAGATTGCAGATTTGCAAATTTATAGCAGATTGCAGTAGCTATATCAAACTCCAAGTCCACTTCAGGCCAAAGAATAGGGGCAACCGGAGAAATATCCAAAGATACTCTAATGTAGACATGTAAATCAAGATAGCAGTGTGTGTAGAGGGGAAAGATCTGAGCCCAAAAATGGAAAGTGTGTAGATGTAGTTAGAGGCATCTGACTGAGCCAATTGTCATTTATCATAGCTCTATCAAGCCTTTTCCAAACCACATCATTCGGACCTCTATCATTGCCCTAGCAGGTTTCAGAAGACAGAAAATCCTTAAGAAATCAACACCACCACATCATACTGCAAGTGAAAACCTTTTGTTGTTTCCAAGTGCGCATCAGTCCGAGTTCACTAAACATAGAGCTACTTTAAAATGTGCATCGAGTTCCACAAGCGCTAATATAAACATTTAGTATTTTAGGGGTAGTGTAACAGCAGCACTGCAACACTATCTTTTTTCGCCCTTTTAAACCTTCAATAGCTAGAATCCTAATGACTATAACTTATACTTACATATTGTACCATGTTTTTGCTTTCACAGTAAAAGGAAGTACTGCTCTTTATATTTCCATACATGCAAAGCCATGAAAGTTAAATAGTGAACCAAAAATCGCACTATGATATAAGTAAATAAGATACTTATTTACCAGTTAACTTTCTCAAAAAAAATAAGATACTTATTTGTAAAAGGATTTGGAGGAAATTTTATTACCTATCAATTTACTTGGATCCATGTAAAAATACAAAAGAGATTTGATTATGGGATTGTTCTTCCATAGGTCAATGTATAGTCTTGGCTGAACCTTAAGAATAGCCACCAGTGCCTTCAACCTGCAAGAAACGAACCAATAATAATGCAGCAGCCACCATTATCCTAGCATTGAAGGTAACACGATAGTTATACACTTGTAATAACTTACATTCCTTCAAAGTTTAAGAGATAAAATAGTTTACTTTTACCATAGAACAAGCATTTAACAATTTGGAAACTATATATTAAGTAGAAGTCCCAAAATACAATAGAAAATAGTCAAGAAAAAACTTGCTAAATTGGGCTCAGAACTCAAACATCATTTTTCTTTCACAGTAAAAGGAAGTATTGTTCTTTATATTTCCATACATGCAAAGCCATGAAAGTTAAATAGTGAACCAAAAATCGCACTATGATATAAGTAAATAAGATAATTATTTGTAAAGGGATCTAGAGGAAATTTTATTACCCACAAATTTACTTGGATCCATGTAAAAATGAAAAAGAGATTTCTTTATGGGATTCTTCTTCCGTAGGGCAATGTATAGTCTTGGCTGAAGCTTAAGAATAGCCACCAGTGCCTTCAACTTGAAAGAGACAGACCAGTAATAATGCAGCAACAACCATTATCATAGCATTGACGGTAACACGATAGTTATACGCTTGTAAAAACTGACAGTCTTTCAAAGTTTAACAGATAAAGTAGCTTACTTTTACCATAGAACAAACAATTAACAATTTGGAAACTATAGATTAAGTAGAAGCCCCAAAATACAGTAGAAAATAGTCAAGGAAAAACTTGCTAAATTGGGATCAGAACTCAAACATCCTTGTTAGAGTCAAATGGATCATAGAGGATTGTAGAATGCACCAGTAACGAATGAATATCTCTTTATGTCGATTAGAGGTGGTGATAAAATAAGTTCATAAAAAATGGAAAGTTTAGATTTAACTCAAGATTTTGACTAGACTAACTTGGAAAATGTTCCTCATATAGTTATGATCTTGCTTGCTTCGAATGTATAGTCTTGGCTGAACCTTAAGAATAGCCACCAGTGCATTCAACCTGCAAGAGACGAACCAATAATAATGCAGCAGCCACCATTATCCTAGCATTGAAGGTAACACGATACGCTTGTAAAAACTGACAGTCTTTCAAAGTTTAAAAGATAAAGTAGCTTACTTCTATCATAGAACAAACAGTTAAGAATTTGGAAACTATAGATTAAGTAAAAGCCCCAAAAATACAGTAGAAAATAGTCAAGGAAAAACTTGCTAAATTGGGATCAGAACTCAAACATCCTTGTTGGAGTCAAATGGAGCATAGAGGATTGTAGAATGCACCAGTAAAGGATGAATGTTTCTTTATGTCGATTAGAAGTGGTGATAAAATAAGTTCATAAAAAATTAAAAAGTTCAGATTTAACTCAAGTTTTTGACTAGACTAACTTGGAAAATGCTCCTCATATAGTTATGATCTTGCTTGCTTCGATAAGATTAAAAAGATAAAAACAAGAGCTTAAAACATAACAACAATTCAATTAGAGAATTTCTCACGGAAGTATAGATTATAATGAAACTGAAAAGTAACAAATAAGTAAGATTCATTGTATTTCTACCCAAAAAAATGTTCTTATTAAGAGAGCAACTGAGGCTAAGATAGTGCATGATTCATAGCCTAGAGAGGACATCAGAAAACTTATGTGGCTTGCTGCATTACACATGTTTATGGACATTGAGAAACCCAAACTTAAAAAATGGAAAATAGCATAAGCACTTACCATGGGATTTATTTTATCTAGTTCTTATCAACATAATCTTGATGAATAAGAGAACCATTTGCAATAACTACAGTCCTGTTAACTTTTTGTAAAAAAATAACAACTCTAGCATCTTGATCAGCGAAGCACTATCAATTTCAGGGTCTTCATAGCACACTGTGCTTACATATGATAGAAGCAACTATTGTGATTATGAGTCAATAGTATGTCAATATATTCCTTCATAAGATTCAAGCCATATGTGCTTACTTGCTTATACAGCAACAACTCACAGTGGTATAGTAGAAGCAAGAGTTTGTAGAATCACCTACATGATCCATCACATTTTGTTTAAAAAATTGCAATAGAAACTAAGGCGGAAAATTGAAGAGATACAATAACAATGTCTACTTAGCCAATGTAATAGTATACATATGAGCTAAGTGTTATATGAAGGAATTAAAGAATTAGCATACAAGCTAAACACTTACTGAACAAAATAAATTTGTCCCGCTATTAAAACTGGTATTTGGAAAGATTAGGAAATCACCCGGTGTGCTATGACACTAATGTAGCATTGGAGATGCACTACCTGTAGAAGAAAATTATTTCTTGTGAGGCAGAGTATCAATGTGTGGTGAGTATAATACATTATGTATTAATCAACTAAATCGAAATTTAAAAAATCTATATCTAATGTCACATTAGTAAAGTGGCGGAGCCAAATATTTTATCAAGGGTGTCAAAATATAAAGTAATTTTTATCAAGAGGTGTAAAAATATAAAGCAAAAAAGTAAACATTGCTATCAAAAATAGAACACACAATCTTCAACAAGTTTTGCAACCCCTTAACCACTACACTAAACCTTCAACTTATGTCAAGATATGTCAACACTTGTATATATATTCATTATATTAAATTTTGACCTATATGTACAATGTATTTTTTCGACGAAGGGGTGTCACTCGACAACCTTTCTCTCGGGTAGATCCGCCTCTGCATTAGCATAGCTTATATATCTTTTCGATATTTCGTTGGCGGAGCATTCTGGCTCATCTCAACATGTCAATTTTTCGACTATACAAATTGAGTCGACGACATTCAAGACTTTTTCATCTATTTACTATACATGTTTTTCATTCTTTAACCTAACAAGCACGTAGCAGATCACTTTTTCTGTATAGCTTTTTAGCCACCTCTAAACTTCTAATATTCTTCGTTACATTTTGTTCGTTTTCATAGCCTTCTTGTTGCTCGAATAGTTTTTTTTCTCCTGTCTTTACATCTCTCTTTTTTAATCTATGGTGTCTGTGTGGTAATGACAAATTGAATTCGAGTCTTTTATAATACATAAAGGTTATTTTTTAAAATGTTATCTAACAGTAGGAAAGTATATTCTGTGCGTATTCTCAATTAAAATTTTTATCCCTAATAACAAAATTTGACAAAATATCGACCATGTAGAGCAACCCCAAAGCACAATCAGAAAATCTGTAAAAATTGCTAGAAACCAAATATAATCGACATCACCACAAATAGAGAAGAGATAAAAGATATAATTGACACCATCACAAACAAACAAACCTAAACTACAAGTAAAGAGATAACACTAACCTTAACACTGTGAGACCCACAAAAGAGAAGACTATTGAACAGAGAAAGCTAAAGTAAACGGGAAGCAGGGCAAGCGAGGTACAAATTTTGTCAAATTCAGCCAACAATGGGTCAGCAATATTTGAATCTACAATGGCTCAGAAACATCTGCATAAGAAGAGATCAACATAAGGATATAAACACGACAGTTCCTGCAAAACTAGAGTGATAAGCACTATGCTTTTAAAGAGAGAGTCAACAACATTTTTGAGCATCATTGTAGTATAATACGATCTAACCAACCTGGTAATCTTCATTGTTTTTATTTTCAGATAGAAAACTCATAGTTTACTCAAACATGTCTACCGAAATCGACAAACCAAAAGTAAGGTTTTTCCATTGCGAAATCGACAAACCAAATTCGTGTTAAACCAAAAGAATTGATTTCATTGAAGATTCCCTTCAGATAAGCGATGAAGCTGAATAGTTGAGAGTTACAATGACAAACCCGTAAAATGAAAGAAAAAACATCGGAATGAAATTTAGGGCACATTGCTTTTTAGAAATTGGGGGAAAATATCTATGGGGAAAAATTATTATGTTCAGCTAAAAATTCTATAGGGCACACTTGTAAAGTGTTGTTTTTAGAGTTTCAAATATAGCGCACTTAAAAGTGTGGTCATATATATAAATAATCTTTGTCAATTATTTTATGATTTGGTAATGCTTATAATGTGTAGCCTATAATTACAAAGAGCACACTTTGAAAGTGTTGCCAAAGTACGTTGCCAAAAATCCTATACAAAAGTCACACCTTGAAAGCGTTCCCTTAGATACTTTTGGCAAAACTTTTTAAGCGTTGTCTTGAAATGGTGTGGCCTTAGACCAAATTTGTTGTAGTGCTAATTCAGTGTTCTGGCTTGCTTGAGAAAGAGGTTTTAGAACCAAGGTTTTTGATTGATAATTGTCATTATTGGGTTCAGCTCGAGAGAGTGAATCCTAAACACAATTCTACTTATCTAGCTCTAAAGAGTAGATAAATCAAGGTTTTGGGTTGTTTATAGTGTTAAGCTTGTCGAGGTTCAAGAGAACTTGCTTGAATCATAATAGTTGTTTGAGAGAAAGCTATTTCATCTTTAGTTTAGCCTACCCACTAAGATTTTGCAATTGTTAGTAAATTTCAATTACCCATATAGCGTAATTAGCCTATAATAGATCACATCCCCAAGAATTCCTCTTTACTTATTGTTTCCCCCATTTTCGTAATTGTTTTAGTTGCTAATTGACAAACCAATTCCCCTATCTGACATTTGTGTCACCCCTTTCGATTTATCTAAATGTTTCCGATAATGTATATTCCTATAACCGATTAGACCACATTTGTAATTTCATAACTGAATTTGAACTTGTACCGCTCCTTGTGGGTTCGACCCTAACTCTTCATTGAGTTTTATACTAGATTAGGATCGCCTACACCTAGTATTGGATGAGGTGTAGTTGAGCCTTATTAAAAATGGCACCGCTTCTAGGGAGTGGTGTTTAGAATTCTCTTATTGAAGTTTAGGTTGTGATCTTCTTGTTTTTTGTTTTTTGTTGGCTGTTTTTAAACAGAGGACGAGATGAGTGTGAACGAAAGCAACGATAGCCAACTTGTCCACCAAGATGACATCGGAAATCTGAATGATGTCAATAACCTGATTCAATTGGGTGGTGTTGGTGCTATACGTTTACCTCATGTTGAGGGGAATGTTGTCTTCCACATGACTAGCACGATGTTGTAACTCTTGCAAATGAAAAGATTATATGGAGGGCTAGCTCATGAGAATCCCCATAAGAATATTCAGAATTCTGTAGACGTAGGTGATCTGTTCTCATTGAAGAACATCACTCAAGAATCAGTCTGTCTCTGGTAGTTCCCTTTTTCTTTGATAGGGAAGCTACCAAGTGGTTAGCTGATCTGCCGAGGAAATCCATTACCACTTGGGATGAACCTACTGTGGCATTCTTTGTAAGGATCTTTCCCCTTTCAAGGATGATGGCAATAAGAAATAATATTCAGGGCTTTAAACGTTTGAAGGGTGAACCAATCCATGAGACGTGGCTGAGATTTCAAAAGTTGTTACCTTAATGTCCGACTCACGGGCTTCCAAACAAAGTGTTGTTACAACACTTCTATATGAGTCTTGACTTGGTGAACAAAGGTGTTGTTGATCAACTGGTTCCAGGGGTATAATGCAACAGCCTTTCAAAATAGCATCTAATCTCCTCCATGGGATGACCAAAATTAACAGAGCATGGTACACTCAAGGGACTTGGTGTTTCCTCTAACCTTTAGGATGACAAAAGAGCAGATTGAGAAGGACAATGAGAGAGACCAAAATATGGCCAAAATAATGACTCAGCTGGATATTTTGTCGAAAAATGTGATGGGTCGTGGGTTGAAAAGTGTAAATGTTGTTGGTGTTAGTGGAGTAAACCCTGAGGAAGCACACTTCAAAGATCTATATAATGAAGAAGTGAATTTCCTTGCAATTCAAGGAGGAGGTTTCCGTCCGAGCTATCCAAGGTTGGGTGGGAACTCTAGGTTGGAATAGAGAAAGGGATAATGGATGGAGAGACTGTGACAGATAATGGTGTGATCGTGGGGATAATTTGAAGGAAAAGGATGGTGATAAGGAAAGATATGTTCCACCCCATGAACGTCAGAAGCCAAAGAAGGAAATGGCTGACCCGGAGAAATTTTGCACGGAAGAAGACATGCTTGCACGCATTCTCATTAAGGTTGAAGGGTCGGACAAAGTTTTGAAAGAAATGAAAGAGGACGTCTCCACACTCAATCAGACAATCACCTCTCACTCAGTGTCCATCATACAATTGGAAACACAAATGGGTCAAATCTCATCTCATTTGAACCCAAGTCCAAAATGGGGATCTACCAAGTGATACATTGGCTAACCCGAAAAGGAACCTTGAAAGCGTATCCACATCGTGCCACGATGTTAAATAAGGCACTTCTTGGGAGGCAATCCAAGATTTGATGCTTTTATTATTGTTTTTTGAATAATAGGTGTTGAATGTGCCGGTTGAAAAGTTGAAATTTTGGGGAAATAGCAACTAGGCGAGCCAAAAGTCCAGTAAGCGAGCCCGACTTGGATCATCGTTGGAACCACCTAGATTGCTAGAGGTTTTGTAAAACTCGAAGGGCTAAAGTCCCACTCGGTGGATCGCCGAGTGGGTCGGTTACGTAAGTCACGTTCGCCGACTTGCATGCGAATTGAAGGGACATTAAGGCCATACCATTTTAATATTCAAAATCTCTTCATTTTCATACTTTTCGACTTCCAAACTTTCACAATTGTTCTTACTTGCTTCCGTATTGCATTTTAATTACCTTTTTGTGTGGGATTTATGACTCTGGGAGGATTTTGGATTCTTTACTGCCTAGCTTTTCAAATATCGCCATACAAGGTTGTTTACCGATCCCAACTTTACAATTGGTTGTAATCAAATGCTTTATCATTTTATAGTTGTTACCTGTGCTTCGTATTGTTTTGTGTATCGTGTGGTAGTTTGTTTGCCCGTATTTAGTTGAAATCGTGATTATTTGGTCTGAAATAATACATTCCCGTGTCGTTGATTGTTAAAATTGTTAGGTTGTGTTGAAATTGTTGTGGGTCTAGCAAGGTGAAGCCTGAGTAACCCTGAATTGTGCTAATTGTCAATTTTTTCCCAATGATAGAGAACTGACGTCATTTATAAGGGCAAAAGATGTCAATTGGCCAATATTGGCCAAAATGGGGGAAGTCTGAGTACTCCGGGGGCGTGGGTCTTATGTGTCTTAGTTGAATTGCATGATATGAGTGTTTAATTTTGTTTTGGTGGGCTTCAAATTAGATTTTGAAGTTTAGGGTACAAAACAGGACGACTGGACTATTCGGCGATCTTTGTCGAGCTAGCCGAATGGTTCGGCGGTTCGCTTAATGTCCACTAGATCACTTTTAAATTCTCTAATTTGTGTGTCTGAGTTCTGTAACTTCTGCGATATGCCTGAGCTCGCCAAGTTCACTCAGTGACTCGCCGAAAGTAACTTATAATCTCCCTTCTACGCCCCTAATTTCTAAAATTGTTCTGTAACTTTCGGCAAGCTACTTCTAGTTCGCAGAAAGGTGTCGTCGATCCACCAAATGGCCCTGGACATTGGTGACTTGTCCTACATTTTTGCATATTTCATTCTGGAACCTTCGGCGATCCCGACTTTGCTCACCAAAGGTTTTTTGGCAACTTGCATATCAGTTCGGCGAGTCTTCCTGCAATTATTATGCTGAAGTTTTTCTTACCGACATCTAACGGTGTCCACATTATTCACAGGTATGGCTATACCCAAAGTCGCTGGTAGAAATTAACCACCCTGGAAGAGGGCACGAGGAATAATTATAAATGAAAAAGCTGTTGTTTCTCGAGCCCCGACGAATAAACTTCCTCCAAGAAGGTGAAAGGGAAAGGGCAAGGGCCCTGTGCAGTCGACACCTGCAAAGGAAAACTCTGACAGTGAGGGTATCTACTCTACATACCTCACTCCATCCGGCAGTGAGGGTCAGTCTGACGAAAGTTCTCTGCCATCCATTTCTTAGCCGAAAGATGATCAACTCCTTAGGCTAGGAGAACGGAGCTATTCTCCAAGGCAATGCATGAACCGTCTAAGATCTCGGTGCCTCCTACGCCTCCTCCAACTCCAACTGCAGTTCCAGAGCATATAGTGGTACAAGCGCCACCAGTTCAGGGTCCTCCTCCCCGGTCACTCAACAGGTTAAAAGCCGAGGGTTCAAGGACCATTTTGGAAGAGAATAATTTGTCTACCGACAGTGTGGTGGACAAATATCTTGAGGTATGGAACACCTTGAAGTTCCACAAATTTGAAGTTTTCACTAAACCTGAAGCCCTTACATCCCTACTTGGGTTCGAGAATTTTACTCTGCTTATGGGGAGTAGGTCCCTAAAGGAAAGAAGAAGGCCAGCTTTTTTAAGCCGGTTGATGAGGTGATGGTTCGAGGCCAGAAGGTGAAATGCAACAGCTCGGACATAAATGCAGTACTTGGTTGCACTCGTGAATTCATACATGATTACCCCGAATTGGTCAAGATGAAGACCCTAGAGGATCTAAAGGGTTGGCTGGCACCCCTCATCTCTGATGTTACTCCTAGGTGGATCAAGGCAGGTGCACTTCTCGAGAAGAAGGACCTAAACATTACTTCCAGATACTAGTCCGGGTTCATCAGCAACACTATCATGCCCTCCTAGAATGTGTCCATCCTCTGCCATCCCAAGGCTGCCTAACTAGGGTCGATTATGGATTGACAAAGGTTAAATTTTGGACTGTTCATCATGCAAGAGATGACCATGAGTGCCAAACAGAGCCAATTCTCTCTTCCTTTCCCTGTATTGATCACTGAGCTATGTCGGCGGGCCCGTGTTCCCATGGATAAGAAGACGGATATGGAGGTGACCCCACCTCTTCTACTGACATCTGATGTATCGAGGCTAAGTACTTGAAAGATAAGGCCGAAAGGAGGAGGTCGACACTGGCGGATACATCCCTAGAGGTTGATGTTGATATGTGGCCGACTGAGGAAATCATTCCCCCTCAGGACAATGCGCCTTAGGTACCTCTGGTCCTTCCACTACTGCCTCCCTTAGTTCTACTGATGCACCCCCTCCCTCTTCTTTTGTTGTTGCCTCCCAACCCCTATCATCCATGACAGATTGTACAAGATGAGCCATCTGGCCCAATCTGCTGATGTGCGTGCCTCCCGAGTAGAGGCCGTCGTGCTTGGATGATAGAGCAGGCTATTGTTGTAAATACTATAAGGGAAAAGATGAGAGAGCACTGAGATTTGATTGATAGCCACAGATTGTCTCTAGATGCCCTTACGGTGTGGGTTGGGGCTTGCAAGCAGGGTTGGGGTGATTCTGCTACTATGACGGCCCTAAAGGCCGATGTTGCTAGTTTGAGAAGAGATGTGGACAAGCTAAAGGCCACTGACTTATCGATGTTTTTTGGTATGGTGGAGATTTTCGAGGTCCTGAGTAATATATCGTGAGTTTACGGTATTTTTAATACATTTCACTTAAGAGTTGTGTGTGTGTTTAGGGCCATTTTATATTATAACTAATGATTATTGTGCTATGTTAGCAGGAAATAGACTTGGACAAGGTTGAGAGAGACAACAACTGAATTTCTGCAGAAGGAGCCATCTACTGAGGTAACCTACGGGCCATAGGTCTAGTCACACTTCGTAGGTTGGTGTCGTAGATGGAGCATCAGGGAAGTCTTGACAATCTGTGGAACCACGGAAGCCATTCACGGACTGTAGGTCGACCTACAGGCCGTCCTGCACGTCCGTCATTTGTATCAGAAAAGTTTGAGTTCCAGTACTTAACATGGAGCCAGGAGAGGGGACCCACGAACCGTAGGTCAACCTACGGTCCGTTCTACAGGTCCGACGTTTTCATCTGAAAGTTGAATGTTCCAAGATTTTGAGAAATTGTCTAAGTCCTAAGCCACAGAAGGGACCTACGGATCGTAGGTCGATGCACGATCCGTCGGTTAGTCTCGTTGATTGAAACTGCGTCTAACAGTTTTATTTTTTTATTTCATTTCCTTTTTGTTTGGGACTATGTTTTCTATAAATAGGGTATGTAAGCCTCATTTTTGGGGGTTAGCTACTATTATTAACTTTTAGTTCTTGGTGTGTTCTTGGGAATTAACTTGCAAACAATAGCAATTTGATTTACTATTTTAAGTTTATAAAGATTTTTGCTTTGAATTTCAATTGGAGATTCTGGGTTTCTTCTACTCATTATGTAAGTTCATAAATTCTTCTCTTAAAAATATGAATTGTGTTCTTGCTATTATGGGTAACTAAATCCACAACTATGGTTGTGGGAACTATGCGCGATTACCAAAGTATGAATAGTAATTAATTAATTCTTGAATAGTGTTATTGTATGCATTGATAATTCTTTCGTCTAGAAGTTTTTTAACGGTGCGCAACGTTAGAACTCGCATTGTTCCTACTTGCCGAACCAAGGATGTAGTTAATAAGAACAGAATTATCAACATAGATTTAGTGTGATACTATCTAATAGTCTAATGTCAATTGGTGCGAGGGTGAAAACTAATCCATACATTGATGTGATGTCTAATATGAGGTAAAGGTATGAGTTAGTAAATTATACACACGTAGCCGGACCAAGGTGCGGGTTGAAATTCTCTATTGGCCGGACCAAGGACTTAGAGATACATAACTTACCACTTTGCATGTGATACACTAGGAAAGGATTACTATTACTAGATTACCGCGTTATGAGCTTATGGGGAACACATACACCTTAGTTTCTCTCTCTCATTGATAACAACCGAAGTTTGAATCTTGCTCACTTATTCTATAAACTACAATCAGTTATTTGTTACACAACCCCCCCCCCCCCACGCTTTACTTACTTGTCTCAGAAATCAGTTGACTAAATGAATATAATCGTAAGTTAAGTTTAAGTCTAAACCATATTCCTCGTGGGATCGACCCCAAGCTACAAGTTGGGTTCTTTACTTGATAACGATCGCTTTTACTTCTTTAGGGAGGTGTAATTTGAGTGTATCAAATTTTGGCGCCGCTGTTGGGGAATAAGGCTTTTAGATTAACTTTAACTACATTATTGAACTTTAGTCAATTATTTCCAAATTGTACTTTTTCTTTAGTTTTTGTTTCACTCAGGTTCTTACTCTAGTGTATGCCAAGTACACAGAGCCGAGGTGAACCATTGACTCCTTACGATCCAGAATTGAACAGAACTTTGCGAAGGATGAATAACCAAGGAGTCCCAGTCAATCCTATCAGAGGAAATCTAGGTGATGGGGTTGAATTGCAGCCACCTAGGGTTGATAATGAGAATACTGAGAATCATGGTGGTAATCTACTGGGAGATGCATTGAGGGTACAAAATCCACCAGAACTGAGGTTGCGTGATAACTATAGAGTCGACTTCAACACCGTTGAATCTGAAGAACCTATTGTTCTACCTCCTCTACCCCCAGGGCATACATTCGTGGTGACTAGAAGTTTGATGCAGATACTTACAGTGAGGTTTTTATTCTCTGATTTGGCATCAGAAGATCCACATGGGCACATGGCCAAGTTGAGGAGTCTTTGCAAGAGTTGCGTGGGTCGACCGGAATTGGACATGGATGTCATTGGGTTAAGAGTATTCCCTCTATCATTGACCGGTGATGTTGTTGTGTGGTTTACTGAGCTCCCATGTAACTCGATTCACACATGAGATCAATTACACAAGGTGTTCATGGCAAAGTACTTCCCAGTATCAAATAAGCTGAACCACAAAGATAAACTCAACAACTTCGTGGCACTACCTGGAGAGTCTGTGAGTAGTTCATGGGATAGGTTCACTGCATTTATAAGAGGTGTTCTGAATCACCACATTGATGATGAGTCGCTGAAGGAATACTTCTACAGAGGTTAGGATGACAATAGCAAAGTTGTGCTTGATACTATTGTTGGGAGTTCATATGGTGAGTGTACTTTCGAGCAAATTGCTGAGAATTGGAGAAAATATTCCGAAATAATAAAGCTTAGAGCACTAGAAAGCCAGACACTAGGAGGAGCACATTTGTAGTCCAATCCACACCTAACCAATCTGCCGAGGACATTCGTGAGGAGATGGCTCAGATGAGGACCAAACTGGGGTTGGTGTTGAAGCATGTGAGTAGAGGTGCCGAAAAGGTAAATGCTGTGAATTATTTGACTAGAAATCCACCACTGGTTGATGAGTACTACTATGAAGAGGATACTTATGCAGTGAATTATTAAACGGGGGGGAGGGGGGGTTTCGAGCCAACAACCAAGGTTCCAATTCGAATAATTGGCGCCAAGGTCAAGGAAATCAAGGTCGGAACTATGGCAACTACAATCAAGAGGGTCAATATGTCCGGGATGGGAACTACAACCGCGACAACAACTACAATCAGAACAACTATGGCAACAGAAATGATCAGGCTGGGCCCTATATTCCTCCTCAAAATCGGGAATCTAGTAATAGAGAAGCTAGGGGTAGTATGTCACGAATTGAGAATATGATGCAGAAGATGATGAAGAGGTTTGATTCGACTGATGAGAATGTGAAGGAGATGCGAATGACTTGTCTAGTATTGGTCAAAAGGTTGATTCCAATGCAGTGTCTATCAAGCAACTTGAGCAGCAGATGAATCAGTTGTCCACTACAGTAATCCCACGTCATCCTGGCACACTTCCTAGTAACACCATCAAAAATCTAAAGAATGATGGGCATTGTATGGCAGTCACTACTTGACGGGGTAAGCATACCATTGATCCACCTATGCCATCTGAGGTTGAAGTTGAGGTTAGTAAAGATGATGATAAGATCGAGGTTACTGGAGAGTCCAAGAATGCTACAGAGAAGAAAGTGGAGATAACCCAGAAAGTCGTTCACATTCTTAGACTTCCACTTCCCTTCCCACCGAGGTTAGTGAAGGAGAATGAAGAAGGGAAATACCGCACGTCTATTAGTAAGTTGAAGCAACTTTCCGTCAATGTTCTGTTGATAGAAGCTTTGGAGAAAATGCCTTGGTATGTGAAGTTTATGAAAGATTTGGTGACTCAGAAGCGGGCCGTGAGTTTTGAAGATGATGATAGGTTACAATATTGTAGTGCTATTGATACAAGGTCTCTTGTGCAGAATAAAGAGGATCTTGGTGCCTTCACTATTACGTGTACCATCTGGTTGCTACATTTTACGAAGGCGTTGTGTGATTTGGGTGCTAGTATTAACATGATGCCATTGTCTATTTATATGAAGTTGGGTTTAGGGGATCCAAAACCTGTGAAGAGGCCCATTGGTATGCTCCATAATGTACTAGTGAAAGTGGAGCCTTTTATTTTTTGAACGGATTTTGTGATACTTGATTGTCAGGTTGATTTTGAGGTTCCCATTATCCTTGGGATAGCATTCCTTGCCACTGGGCGCTCCTTGGTCGATATGGAAAAAGGGCAGATGAAGTTCCGATTGAACAATGAAGAGGTAGCTTTCAACATTTGTAGGTCTATGAAGTAGGGTAGTGAGCTTCAGTCAGTATGAGTGGTGAATCATATTGTAGAGAGTGGTTCTGAGGTGCCTATTGAAAAAAGGTTGGTTGTTGATGAACTAGCAGTGGTAATGATGAATTTTGAGAGTGATGGTGTTGAAGACTATGATGAATTGGTCATCGCACTTGATAGGTTCGAATTTCGTTCAAAACCAAAGAGATTGGAGTTAGACATGAAGAATCGCGACTATCCAACCGCAAGACCATCTTTTGAAGAGGCTCCAAAATTGGACCTTAAGGCTCTACCATCACATTTAAGGTATGTATTCTTGAAGAGAGATGGTACTTTACCGGTCATCATTGCGGCAGATTTGAATGTGACACAAGTGGAGGTATTGGTTTCCATGTTGAAGAGGTTCAAGCGGGCTATTGGGTGAACGATTGCGGACATTACTGGGATCCCTCCTGTCATTTGTTCTCACAAAATCCAACTCATGCCTTAGCACAAGCCTAGTATCGATCATCAGAGAGGACTAAATCCACCTATGCAAGAGGTAGTGAAAAAGGAAATCATCAAGTGGTTGGATGCTGGAGTTATTTATCCCATTGCAGATAGTAGTTGGGTTTGTCATGTGCAGTGTGTGCCCAAGAAAGGTGGTATGGCTGTGGTTCCGAATGCGAAAAATAAGCTTGTTCTGATGCAGCCCGTGACTGGATGGAGAGTCTGCATGGACTGCTGGAAATTAAATGCTTGGACAGAAAATGACAACTTCCCTATGTCATTCATGGATCAGATGTTGGACCGACTTGCTAGTAAGGGTTGGTATTGTTTGCTTGATGGTTATTCGGGCTACAATCAGATTTCCATAACTCTGGAAGACCAAGAGAAGACCACCTTCACTTGCCCTTATGGGACTTTCTCCTTCTAACGGATGCCATTTTGGTTGTGTAACGCTCCAGCGACCTTCCAGCGTTGTATGATGTCGATATTTTCTTATATGGTGGAAGACACTATTGAGGTATTTATGGATGATTTCTCTATGGTAGGCGACTTTTTTTATCATTGTTTAGACCATCTGGCCAAAGTACTGAAACGATGTGAAGAGTGCAATCTTGTGCTCAATTGGGAAAAGTGTCATTTCATGGTGAAAGAGGGGATAGTTCTGGGTGATCGGATTTCTGAGAAGGGTATTGAGGTTGATATAGCAAAAGTAGAGGTAATAGAAAAGCTTCCACCACCTATCTCTGTTAAAGGTGTTAGAAGTTTTCTTTGGCATGCAGGTTTCTATAATAGGTTCATCAAGTATTTCTCCAAAATTGCACATCCATTATGCAAACTGCTCGAAAAGGAGTATAAGTTTGATTTTGATGATGCTTGTTTTAGAGCATTTGGAGAGTTGAAGGAAACGCTAGCTTCCACACCTATCATTATTTCACCGGATTGGGGCAACCGTTTGAGGTAAAGTGTGATGCGAGTGGAGTGGCGCTTGGTGTGGTATTGGGACGGAGGTGAGAGAAGATTATTCATCTTATTTACTATGCCAGCAAAGCACTAAATGTGGCTCAAAAGAACTACACAGTGAATGAACAAGAGCTTCTTGCGGTGGTTTTCACATTCAAGAAATTTTGATCCTACTTGCTTGGTACTAAGGTCATAGTGCATACTGACCATTCTGCATTGAGGTATTTGATGGCTAGGAAGGATGAAAAACCGAGGTTGATTAGATGGGTGATGTTGCTGCAAGAGTTTGACTTTGTGGTGAAAGATATAAAGGGGACAGAAAATCAAGTTGCCGATCACTTGTCCAGATTGGAGGAAGAAGCTATGCTCAAGCTAGGTGATAGGGCTGAAATTAATGATGCTTTTCCAGATGAACATGTATTGGCTTCTTCTCATGATCTGATTCCTTGGTTCGCAGACTTTGCTAACTACTTGGCAAGTGATCTGGTGCCATTGGATTTGTCGTTTCACCAAATAAAAAAGTTTATGCATGATGTGAAGAAGTTCTTTTGGGATGAGCCTTATTTGTACCATAGTTGTGTTGATGGGATTATTCGTCGTTGTGTGCCTGAGGTTGAGATGTTGAGTATACTAAAGGCATGTCATTCATCGCCTGTTGGTGGGCATCATAGTGGTATTCGGACTGCGCATAAAATTTTGCAGTATGGGTATTACTGGCCTACCATCCACCAAGATGCTCATGATTTCGCCAAGTCTTGTGACCGTTGCCAAAGAGGAGGAATTTCAAAGAGGCAAGAGCTTCTTATGAATCCGATATTGGTGGTTGAGTTATTTGATGTATGGGGCAATTATTTTATGGGTCCATTTGTACGTTTGTATGGGATGAAGTATATTCTTGTGGTGGTTGATTACGTGTTTAAGTGGGTGGAAGAAATTGTGCTTTTCAACAATGGAGGTAAAAGTGTCACCGCATTCCTAAAAAAGAATATTCTAACACCCCGTACGAACTAGTAAGACCTAGTGAAGGCTTGACTAAATCTCCGGAAAATGCTATATCAAACTAGAGCCTAATGTGTGAATCTTAAAAGTTTATGCATAAATTTGGATTTGTAAAATAGTCCAAGTTTTGACTAAGTATATTTTCAAGAGAGGGTTCAAGGGAGGTGAAAGGCATCACTCCCTTAAAAGTTCGCTTGAACAAATGCCTTAGCCGTGTGGGGAAAAAGGGCATCCGTTCAAGAGAGGCTTCAAGGCACGTGAAGTAGTTCATTGACCTTAGAAGTTCTCATGAACAATGCCTTAACCATTTTAGGCATAAAGGCAGATCACTTGAGGCTTCAAGGGACGTGAAACAGTTCACTATCCTTGAAGGGCTTGTGAACTTTGCCTTAGCCATTTTGGTCAAGTTGGCAGTTCACACATGGGTTCAAGGGACTTGAAGCAGTCCACGGCCTTTAAAAGGTCCCTTAAATAATTACTTAGTTTTTCTAAGAGGCTTTACACATGAGGGTATAAGGACAAAACAGGGCCCCATCGAATAGGGACCACCACGCGTGGGGCTGTCCTAGTACACTAGGTAGTGCATGTGTGCATATGGGGGCCCACTGCCATGTACTCCCTTGTAGACTTATTCCTTAGCTTTAAAAAGCTAAAGGCAAGTCCAAGAAAGGGTTTAAGGAAGGTACATCAATTCAAGGACCATAAGAGCTCTCTTGGTAATTGCCTTAGTTTTATTTGGGCAATCCAATAGAGGCATAAAAAGGGGTAATTTCGTAATTTCCTTTTTAGTCCAAATTAAATGGGTATAGTCTATATTATTATTAAATAAATATATATATGGTATAAATAGTTCTTTTGAATACTCCCATGGATATGCCTTAGCTTTAAAAGGCCAAAGGCAAAGTCCAAGGCTAGTGGACCACTTCAAGGACCTTAAATGCTTACTTAAACATTTCCTCAGTTTTTTTGGCTAAGTACATATGTGCAGGGGCGTTTTCGTAAATATTATTTTTAAGTTAAATTAGAAAGTGGGTATATTTTATATTATTTCTAAATAACTATATAAGGGATTTTATATTAAAATATCCCCAAAATTAATCACTTTCACAAACACCCACTTCAAAATAAGAAGAAGAAGAGGAAGAAGAAGAGAAAGAGAAAGAGGAAGAAGAAGAAGAAGAGGAAGAAGAAGAGGGTGAAGAATAAAAAGAAGAAGAAGAGGAAGAGGAAGAAAAAGAAACAGAAGACGAAGAGGAAGAGGAGGAAGAAGAAGAAGAAGAGGAAGAAGAAGAGGAAGAAGAAGAGGAAGAAGAGGAAGAAGAGAAAGAAGATGAAGAATAGGAAGAGAAAGAGGAAGTAGTAGAAGAAGAAGAAGAAGAAGAGGAAGAAGATGAAGAAGGCGAAGAAGAAGAAGAAGAAGAAGAAGAAGAAGAAGAAGAAGAAGAAGAGGAAGAAGAAGAGGAAGAAGAAAAGAATGAAGAGGAAGAAGATGAAGAATAGGAAGAATAGGAAGAGGAAGAGGAAGAAGAAGAAGAAGAAGAAGAAGAAGAAGAAGAAGAAGAAGAAGAAGAAGAAGAAGAAGAAGAATAAGAAGAAGAAGTAGAAGATGCAATAACATGTTTTTAGTAAGATTATGCATGTATCCTTGATTAACCTAAGATTCTAGGGTGAAATTGATATAGTTTGGTTTTATGCCATGAAAGAGAAAATTGGGGGCTTAGCTGCGACCTTCTAAGATTGATGAATTACTTTATGAATCGCTTGAGATTAAAGAACCTAGATATGAATTGCTTAAAAGTAAAGCTTGTAGACATGAATTGATTAGATTTGGGCTTATATGATGAATCATGATTAGTAGTGTTGAGATTGAATCTATAGAAAGATATATGATTAGAATAGCTTAAGAATGAAGCATGTGGTTAGATTGTCTTGAGCATTAGGCATATATGATGACCATATGAATTATGTCTTGAGAGTAAATCTTTTAGCATAAATGCTGATTTCTAGGGCCTTGAGGGTAAAAGCTAATATGTTGAATTATTAATGTTTAGGCTTTTATAGTGAAGCTTATATGATGATGGTAGACTGTTAGCTAGAATTGTTGTGGAAGGACCTTACCCACCTAATCTACCTCATTAATGTTTGAATGCATGAAGTGAAAGAATCACATGAGTTAGGATGATATCTATGTCTAGTGCTTGAACCCTGCGTGTTATGATTGAATGTAAGTTTCAAACCTAAAGGAGCTGAAGTGTGAGATTATGCTTGTAGTAATTGAACTACTTGAATTATGATTATATCCATGTCTAATGTAGTCATTCTAGATGTGTTGATTTGATGTGAGCTTTGACCCTTGAAATGGCAAGATATGATTTTATGCATGTTTTATGAAGGTTATGTACATGATTTAAGAACACTATCAGAGTAAAGTGAATATGATCATGATCTAGTTGTTATGTTATTGAAAGGTTATTCTCATGTACACACTTATGTATGATTATGATACGATGTGAGAGGTTTTCTTACTATATGATGATTCTAAGGTTGAAAGGTTTATCACCTATGTTATGATGATCTATATGTTGTTAAGTGTTGTTTGTATGTTTTGATCTGAGGGTTACTTGTATGAATATGCCTAAACTGGTTGCTGCTATAGTTACCTTCCTTGATATGTTTAACTAAAAGTGAATGTCCCTTGTCTATGAGAAATAAGCTAAGGAGGAGATCAAAAGATGATAAATATGAAAGAGGGCCTAAAGTGACTTGCTTTGCATTTGTGGGATTATGGGGTCTTATCCATGCATTGGACAAGCTTGCCTTGGGTGACTTATGTAGTGTTTTTATTATGTTATGTTGTTCTAAATGCATTGATTATGCCTATGACGACTACGATGCTATCTTATGCTCACAAGTTATGATTATTGTCTATAATGTTGTAACCTATGTCTTATGATGATTTGTTTTATACTTATGACTTAGGTTATTGTCTCTTATGATTATGGTATAGGTCTTATGTTGACTAATGCCTCTTATATGCTTATGTTTATGATTTATCCTAGCCATCATATTTAGTACATTAATGTACTAACGCATACTTTTGCCTACATTCTTATCAAATGTAGCGTTCGGCAATATTGATTTCCATCCTAATGGCTAGATTCATAGTAGATCAAGAAGAGAAGTTTTGGTGAGTCCTCATAGCATCGAGGACTTGATCACCCCTTTCCTTTTATGTCTTTCTTTTTTTATGATAGAACTTTTGTATGGTCTGTGTCCCTAAGACTTTCATGTATTAGATGGTTTGAGACAATGTTAAAGACTTCCGCTTCGTTTTATGAGACTTCGATTGTATTTAAGAAAAATGTTTTAAATTTCCATACTTTTCTATTATCTTATGTTGTGATATGCTAAGTGGTTTACATGGAGCCTTTCAGGGTTCTATGTTCCTTATTACATCTAGGGGGTACCCCTAGGTCGTGACAAACTTTGTAATCAGAGCACAAGGTTTAGAATGGTTCTAAGATGTCTCAAACCACATCTAGTAGAGTCTTGTTCATAAATGTGAAGCGCACCACATTTATGAATAGGAGGCTATTGGATTTTTAGGAAACTTCACTTCTTCATTCTCTAAGTCATGCCATAGAGCTTAATTCTATTAGGTCTTTCTCCTAATCCGGCAATGCCGTAGAGTTTAACTCTATTAGGTCTTTCTCCTAATCCATGCCCGATGGTTTTCAGGATATGACTACTACAAGGGATAACATTAGAAGGAATGAGGAAGACAATATGGATCAAGAAGTTCCTCCTCAAGCTCTGATTGACCCTCTGAAAGAGAAAGTAACAAATGAGAAGTTTAGGTTTGGTTTCCAAATATTGACTCAGGCTGGGATATAAACTCTTGAATTTTATGGGTCAAAGATAGAGAAAGATCCTCAAGATGAGGTCTCTAAGGTGTTGGACTCTATGGGAATGACTCCGGTAGAGAAGGCGGAATTAGCCTCTTACCAATTGAGGGATGTTGCACAAATATGGTACTATCAATGGAAAGAGACTAGGGCGGTAGGAGAGGGTCCCCTAGAGTGGGATAAGTTCAAGAGTGCTTTTCTAGATAGGGTTTTCAAAGATGAGAGAATCTTTAGTTCTTGAGTTCATTAACCTTAGGTAAGGTAATATAAGTATTAAGGAATATACATTGAGGTTCACCTAATTGTCTAAGTATGCTCAAATTCTATTGTCCGATCCTAGGTCGGGAATGAGTAAGTTTGTGTCGGGAGTGTCCGATTTAATAGTAAAAGAATGTCGTACGGCCATGCTTGATCATGATATGAATATTTCTCGCCTTATGATTTATGCTCAACAAATTGAGAAAGAGAAACTTGAATAAAGGTTGAGGGAGAAAAAGAGGTTTAGGATTGAAGATGATAATTCTCCTCTTGAAAGGTTCTCCGGACAAGGTTCTTCTAGGTTTTACCCAAGATTTAGTGAAGATGGGGTGTCTAACCCTAAACCACAAGGAATTTATAGTGAGTCACTATCGCCTTTTTGTGCTAGATTTGGCAAAAGTCATGAGGGTAGATGTTTAGCCGGTATGGAGGAATGTTATGGTTGTGGTGAGAGTGGCCACAAGATGAGAGATTATCCAAGGATAAAGAATAATGGAATAGAGAAGAATCAAATTAGGTTCTATGCTCTCCAAGCTAGAGATGAACAAGAGTGTCCTCCGAATGTTGGTCTCGGTATGTGTGTTATTCTTATTTAGATTTCGGTGTTGCTTATCTTTCGTGACTTGATAGACTTGGCATGATAGACTTTGATGTTTTCTTTGGTATAAATGGGTTGCATTATGGTTCTGTGTATTTGATGGTAGAACCTGACTTAGTCATGATAAGTTCTGGGGTATGTGGATAGATTTGATGAATAGGGTGTTTAAGTAATGCCTAGATGTGTTGAGTAAGTAGACTCCTCTAAGAAGGGTAGAAGTGTAATTCACCATGATTTAAAATCATCTTGTGTAATGGATGTTAAAGCTTAGTGATGACTTGCTCCGACCTTAGAATTGAAAGAAATGATGCTTAGAAGAGCCCATATAGGCTTACTCCCAAGGGGGAGATGAGGTGCTTAAATAGGAAGGTCGTTGAATGTTCTTGATGTTCATGATTTAGATTGGCTTGAAAATCTCGCCTTCAGAGGTGTAGTGAGTTTGGGAATTTTAGTCCCGATTTTCTAGGCTCATAAGAGATCTTGAGTGGAGTTGTTAAGGTTGCTTGTGAACTAGAGTTGCCTAATGAGTGCCACCGGCGTATCCGGTTTTCCATGTCTCTTTGATATAGAAGGGTTTTGGAAATCCGGCATTCATTAATTCCTTAAGAAGAATTGGGAGTTAATGAGATTTTTTCTAATTTAGAAATACCGGTAGGGATCTTAGACCGAAGTTAAGAAATAGAAGAACAAGGAGGTTACTTCCATGAAATGCTGAGGAGTGGTCTTTTAAGAAAAGGTTTTAGTTGAGGGTGCTACTTAGGAGGCCAAGGGACAATGAGATGTCCCGATATCGTCATCTGTTTTCCTTCTATTCCTCCTTTAGTTTGAGATGATAAGTTCTTCTTAGTTGTATCATGTCTTGGAGTCATGCATGTTTTAGATGTTTCCATGATTTATGTGGTGCATGTTCATGAAAAACTTGTGTTTTGAAATAAAATGAGTGTGCATGCTTGATTTCCTCATGTTGTTGTGTATTGAGTATAAGTGTCCTATTTGACTTCATGAGATGAATGGATGAACATGTTTTGAGATGCTTGTTGAGAGTAAATTGCATTTAGACTCCATGATAGGTGTTGAGTATTCATTAAAGCTTGGAGAAGGTAATTCCTCCTAAAAATATGAGAAATGTTGAAATTTCATGCATAATGGGTTGTTAGATGTAGTTCCTACTTCCTTCGGGTGCATTGAGCATGTTTGAGTTGGAGTTGATGTTTCCTCCTTGTTTGTGTGCATTTAGAAATGTCGCATGCATGATGCGCTGCTAGTCTTGAGTCTTTACTTCCGTCAGGTGTCTAGATCGTCATTCGAGGACGAATGTTCCCAAGGGAGAGATATTGTAACACCCGAAAACTAATAGGCTAACCTAGAGCTTGACGTGAGGGTTAGAGTTGTGAATAACTCCCCGTACTTAAAATGAAGGGTTTTGTGTTATAACATCAAGGTACGACCCCCCCCCCCCCAAGGACCAATCATGGGTCCTTGAGGAGGGCCAAGAAAATATTTGCCCAAAACCTTGACCTACAGCAGGACCCACTCCCCGTGGGTGGGTCCACGCCCGTGGTTAGATCTCGCGGGTCAAGGGCCAAAATTTTAGAGTTGCAGGACCTAACTCACTATTCACCAGCATGCCACATGGGTCCATCCAAGGACCGTGGTCGTGGGGTCGTGGGGTCGTGAGTGGTCACTTTAAACTGTTTTTGGCAATTAAGTGTAAGGGTATTATGGGGTATTCTGGTTTTTAATTAATATTAAGTGAGGTCGTTTTAGCCTATTTTAGAACACCTATATAAAAACTTTAGACCCCTAAATTATGCCATCCAAATCATTATTTCTAAATCCCCAAAAGAAACCCAAAATCCTCTCTCTAGAAAGAAGAAGAAGAAAAAGAAGAGGGTCAAGCTAAGTGAAGACTCCATTGTTTCAAGATTTCTAGGCTTTGTAATCAAGGTATGATGGCTTATTTATTCATGGACTTCTTTCATCCATAAAGATCCCATGTTTCCCCCAATTGTGAAGATGAATCCCCAATTCTAGTTAGGGTTCCTTCCTATATTGTAGGTATTGTTGTAAGTTGATCCAATTGAGAAGATAATGGTTGTTTATGATTAGTTATTATGTAATAACATGTTTTTAGTATGATTAAGCATGTATCCTTGATTAACCTAGGATTCTAGGGTGAAATTGATATAGTTTGGTTTTATGCCATGAAAGGGAAAATTGAGGTCTTAGATGTGACCTTCTAAGATTGATGAATTACTTTATGAATTGCTTAAGATTAGAGCACCTAGATATGAATATCTTAAAAGTAAAGCTTGTAGACATGAATTGATTAGATTAGGGCTTATATGAAGAATCATGATTAGCAATGTTGACATTGAGTCTATAAAAAGATAAATGATTAGAATTGCTGAAGAATGAAGCATGAGGTTAGATTGTCTTTAGACTTGGGAATATATGATGACCATGTGAAGTATGGCTTGAGATTAAATCCTGTAGAATAAATGATGATTTCTAGGGCCTTGAGGGTAAAAACTAATATATTGAATTATTAATGTTAAGGCTTTGATAGTGAAGCTTATATGATGATGGTAGACTATTGGCTAGAATTGTTGTGGAAGGACCTTACCCACCTAATCTACCTCATGAATGTTTGAATTCATGAAGTGATAGAATCACATAAGTTTGGATGATATCCATGTATAGTGATTGAACCCTAAGTGTGATGATTGAAAGTAAGTTTTGAACCTTAAGGAGGTGAAGTGTGAGATTATGCTTGTAGTAATTGAACTACTTGAATTATGATTATATCCATGTCTATTGTAGTCATTCTAGATGTATTGATTTAATTTGAGCTTTGACCCTTGAAAGGGAAAGATATGATTTTATGCATGCTTTATGAAGGTTATGTACATGCTTTAAGAACACTTTGACAGTAAAGTGAATATACTCATGATCTTGTTGTTGTGTTTTTGAAAGTTTATTCTCATATATACACTTATGTATGATTATGATATGATGTGAGATGTTTTCTCACTATATGATGATTCTAAGGTTGAAAGGTTTGTCACCTATTTGAATCTATATGAAGACACGGACGGTGAAAGGTTATTCTCACAAATGATTTAGGAGCTATCTTATGAGTTATGTTGGATTTGAGTGTCAAGACATTCTTCCATGAATATGAATTTAAGTCAAGTCTTAATATGAACTATGTGGGAATTAATGCTTAGCACTAAGTGGATATTGATATGAGATAAAAGCCCTCACGTTAGTAGAGGCTGGGTTTTCTAAAAGTAATCTCTTGAGATGGATGCCCTCACGTTAGTAGGGGCCGGGTATCTAGTAGCAATCTCCTTATCCCATAAATTAAGTACCCCCGTAGGTTACTTAGCTATTGGATCCACCTAAGCTAAGAGTATGGTTCTACCTTAGGCAAGTAGAACAACCCATTTTCGGTGTGGGGTAGACACCAGATTTCATGCTAAGCTCACATAGTCTATGTCGGTTAAGACTTATTCCCTCACAAGAATATGAATTATAAACTATGGCTACTCAATAAGCTCTACATAGCATAGGTGGGATTATGGGGTCTTATTCATGCATTGCACAAGTATGCTATGAGGGTAATTATGATATGTTCTCGTATGTTATGATGATCTATATATTTTTAAGTATTGTAAGTATGTTTTGATATGAGGACTACTTGTATGATATATGCCTAAATTGGTTGTTGCTATAGTTACCTACCTTGATATGTTTGACTAAAGGTGAATGTCCCTTGTCTATGAGAAATAAATTAAGTATGAGATCAAAAGATGATAAATATGAGAGAGGGAGTATTATGGGGTATTATCCATGCATTTCAAAATCTTTCCTTGAGGTGACTTATGTAGTGTTTCTATTATATTATGTTGTTCTAAATGCATTGATTATGCCTATGAGTATGATTTTATCTCTTATGCTCACAAGTTATGATTATTGTCTATCATGTTGTAGCCTATGTCTTATGACGATTCCTCTTATACTTATGACTTATGTTATTGTATCTTATTATTATGGTATATGTCTTATGTTGACTGATGCCTCTTATATGCTTATGTTAATGATTTATGCTTGCCATCATATTTAGTATATTATTGTACTAACGCATATTTTTGCCTACATTATTATCAAAGGTAGAGTTCGGCAATATTGACTTCCATCCTCGTGGCTAGGTTCATAGTAGATCAAGAAGAGAAGTTTTGGTGAGTCCTCATAGCTTCGAGGACTTGATCACCCCTTTCCTTTCGTCTTTCTTTTTTTTATGTTAGAACTTTTGTATGGGTTGTGTCCCTAAGACTTTCATGTATTAGATGGTTTGAGACAATGTTAAAGACTTCCGCTTTGTTTTATGAGACTTCGATTGTATTTATGAAAAATGTTTTAAATTTTCGTACTTTTCTATTAAGTTATATTGTGATATGCTAAGTGGCTTACATGGAGCCTTTCGGGGTTCTATGTGTCTTCTTACATCTAGGGAGTACCCCTGAGTCGTGACACATACCTTGTTCGGAAAATTATCTTGGGTATATCTTGATCTTTGACCCTTACTTGGTGATAACCCGACCTCAATTCGATCTTTGAAAAACATTTAGCACATGTAACTGATCAAACAAATCATCAATTTGTAACACCCTGGATTCTAATAGAGGGAATAGCATGTTAGAACCTTAAGGTGCCACCTCACAAGGACCAATCATGGGTCCGTGGAAGAGCACCATGAAAACTGCCTGAGGTAGTAGCCACACCAGGACCCACGCCCCATGGATGGGTCCACGGCCCATGGCTAGGGGTCTCATGGATGGCCAAAAATCTTTAAATCCACCCACGCTTGACCAGGATGGACTGCATGTCCATCCACGGTCCGTCAGCGAGGTCTCGTGGGTCAAGTTTTGGGCATTTATGTTGAGGGCATAATGGGACTTTCCAGAATTTATTAGACTTAAGTGATGTTGTTTTACCCTAGACTAGACCACCTATATAAGTACTTTAGACCCCTAAATTAAGTCATTTAAGTCATTCTCTCAAACTCGCCAAAAGAATTGGATTCCTCTCTCAAATAATTCTCTCTCTAGAAAGTTGAAGAAGAAGAAGAGGGTCAAGCTAGGTCAAGTTAAGTCTCCATTATTCCAAGCTTGGTAGGCTTTGTAATCAAGGTATGATGGCTTTTCATCCATGGGATCCTTTATCCCACGGAGTCCCCTAGAATTCCCCAATTGTGAAGTCTAAATCCCCAATTCTAGTTAGGGTTTCTTCCAATATTGTGGGTTATGATGAATGTTATTCCAATTGAGTGAATTATGGTTGTTTATAATTGAATTGATAGAATTACATGTTTTTAGTATGATTGTACATGTACCCATGCATAACCTATGTTTCTAAATTAGAATTGAGGTAAATGAGTTTTATGCCATCAAAGGGGAAATATGGGATTAAGATGTAATCTTCTAGGATTGATGAGATACATTGTAGTTTGATTGAGATTAGAGTATATAGATATGAATTGCTTGAGAGTAAATCATGTAGACATGAATTGATTGAAATCAAGTATATATGATGAATTATGACTTATGGCATGTGTGATAAGTATATGATGATTAGGGCTATTAGAAAAGAGCTTGCATGATGAAGTATGTTTGGTAGGGCTATTAGACTAACGCTTGTATGATTGATGATAATTAGAGATGTCTTGAGATTGAGGCACACATGATGAATAATGATTATTAGGGCTTTGAGAGTAAAGCTATATTATGATTGTTGAATTGTAGATAGAAGTGTTGTGGAAGGATTTACCCACATGACCTATATTATGTATATATGAATGTATAATGGGAAAGGTTTTCTCCCATAAATGATTCTAGGTTGAAAGGATTGTTCACCTAAAATGAATCTAGACTAAAATTCTAAATGAATGATTAGGCTAGAGGTGACTACCCTTGACCTTTATATGTTAAGGATATGATGTGATTTCCCATACTCCTTAGAATTGAACAAGAGGTGATTACCCATGTTCTTACTATGATGAATAGACATGCAGGCGAGTACCCATGATCTTAAAGTAAGCAATACAAGAGACGAATACCAATTAGCCTTTATAAGGTAGGCATAGAGGCGAATCGCCATGTCTTTAAAAGTAAGCATGAAGAATGTGATTATGTTAGGAAGATGATATCTTGGATTGAGCAATAGTGCCCTTCCTTGAGTAGCTTGGACTTGCATGAAATGATTCTTTCCATGATAGCTTGGTCTAGAATAATGAGGTGCTCTCCCATGAATATTAAGAATAGCTAATGAGGGACTAATCCCTAATCAAAGTAGCATAGTAATGATGAAACAAGATTACTCCAAGGAAGTATTGTAAGCATGTTTTAATATGAGGTTTACTTGTATGATGTTAGACTAGCTTGGATTGTTGCTTGAATTGCTTTCCTTGATATGTATGACTAAAAGGTGGATGAACCGTCTTAACTAAGGAGATGTTGAGGTTACTTGAGAAGTGTTCCTCTTATAATATGATGATTTATGTGCATTGAGTATGCTTATCACTTATGTTGTTATCTCTTATGCTTACGGTATATGTCTTATGTTGACTAATGCCTATCTTATGCTTACGTTGATGATTTATGCTAGCCATTGTATTTAGTACATTTTTGTACTAACGCATACTCTTGCCTATATTCTCATCAAATGTAGGGTCCGGTGATATTGACTTTCATCCCCGTGGCTAGGTTCATAGTAGAGCAAGGAGTGAAGATTTGGTGAGTCCTCATAGCATCGAGGATTTGACCACCTTTCCTTTATGTCTTTCTTTTACGTTTTAGAACTACTGTATGGGTTGTGTCCCTAAGACTATTAAAGTATTACCTGGTTTGAGACAAGTGTTAAAGACTTCCGCTTCATTTTTTGAAAGACTTTGATATTATTGAAAATGTTTTAAATTTCCGCACCATTTTCTATTACTTTATGTTATGATATGCTAAGGGGCTTGTATGAGGCCTCTCGGAGATCTTGTACACCTTGTTACATCTAGGGGTACCCCTAGGTCGTGACAGAATTCTAGGGAAGGTATATTTTTTGTTAATCGTTACCTTATTCAACTGTCGGAAATCATGAAAACATATTCTCAACGAGCCATCTTTCTTGCGTGCAAATTAAATTGGTGCTCCTCGAGAGGATATACTAGGCCTTATGAATCCCTTTTCTAACAAGTCTTTTAATTGCTCCTTCAACTCCCGTAATTCTGCCAGGGCCATTCAATATGGGGGGATGTAGATAGGTTGAGTATTTGGAATCACATCAATACCAAATTCTACTTCACATTCTGGAGGCAAACCTGGAAGATCATTAGGAAATACATCGAGAAATTCATTTACCACTAGAATGGATTGAATAGTTTGTGGCTCTGCATCTATATTATTCACTCTCACCAGATGGCATATGTATCCTTTGGACATCATCTTCTTTGCCTTAAGATAAGAAATAAACCTACCTCTTGGCGCCCCAATATTACCTTTCCATTCGAGGACTGCTTTTATTGGAAAATGGAAATGTACTATCTTAGTTTGACAATCTACTGTGGCACAACAAAAAGACAACAAATCCATACCCATTATCACTTCAAAATCTATCGTTTCTAGCACAACAAGATCAGACAATGTATCACGATCACAAACAGTTACTATGTAATTACGATAGACCTTTCTAGCTATAATAGACTCTCCAACTAGCATAGATACTTCAAATGGTCCAACTAGTAATTCTAGTGTTTTTTTTAACTTCCCATCAATAAATGGATTTACATATAATAATGTAGATCCCGAATCAATTAATGCATATAAAATATGTTAAAAGATGGACAATGTACTTGTAACCACATTCGGCGAAACCTCCAAATTTTATCGATCCACATACGTACGATTTTGAACTCCACTAGAACTAGCTGCTCCTCTAACACCTCTACCACGACCTGTAGGCACTTGTAGACTCGTACCTATGGAAGGCGCTGATGAAGATGATTCAACAAATGATCTAGTAGGTTGTGACATAACACCCATATCCCTTTGAGGGCAATTTCTCATGATATGACCCGGTGTACCACACAAAAAATAAGCATATGTTCCAAATCGACATACACCCAGATAATTCCTTCCACATTGTTTACAAGGTTGTCGGGGAGATCTTGATTGACTCATACTTCTCTACTCTTGGTGACTCGATGTTCGTGGACCTTGACTTTCCCCTCTTTTCCTATACTGATTGCCCCTAGACTCTGCAAACCAAGGTAGGGAACTAGCTGTAGAGTAGAAAGATGATGGCCTAGGTGGTTTATTAAGAATCGAGGCCTAAACTTACCTTGGGATGGTGTAAACCGCCTCATGGATCTGGCCTTCTTGGAATGCCCTGTTTCTGACTCTTGTGTCCTTCTTCTTTGCCTTTGATCCTCCAAATTTTGCGCAAAAGCTTGCATCCTTGCTATATCCATGTCTTTATTCAACGATGCAATGGTACAATCTCTAAAGAGATATGAATATAATATATCCACATATCGATGAAATATGTCCTCCATAGTAGCTACTACATTGGGATCATACCTGGCCAAGGAATTAAATTTGATATTGTACTCTCTCACGCTCATACTTCCTTAATGAAGATTTAAGAACTATCCGCACGGGCCTGTCAGATCTCGAATGGCAGATAATGGTCAACGAATTCCGTTTTGAACTCTTTCCACATAGCTGAAGGTGCATCTGTCTCCCTAGATTGCTTCCAAGCTCCATACCACAATATAGCCACACTCTTTAATATATATGTTGCTAGTTCAAGTCTTCTTTACCACTTACATGCATAACATCCAAAGTTTGTTGGATCTGATCTATAAAGTTTTGTGGATCATCATTAAGATCTGACCCGGTGAAAGATGGAGGGTCCAAATTAAGAAAATCACATATCCGCGTGCCAGCTCCTCTATCTACACCACTAGTACCTGCGATTGGAACTTCTTGCCTTTGGTCGTGGCAAGCAACTATATGAGTCAATAATTGGACTGTATTCTTTAAATCTTGCACAGTAGCATTAATAGGGGATTCTTGAGGTGCAGCTTCCCTCCTTAGATCTTCTGGAGATGGAGGGGTCGGGGAAGTCTGTGATAGAGACTCATCTTGAGCCTCACTTTGATCATCTTGACTAGGTGGTGGTTGGTTGGTCCCTTCTTCCGCAGCCACATCTACTTGCTTACCTAGACTTCTTACCTAGACTTTTACTCATTCTCATAACTGGCATCTTTTCTAGAATAAAACAATTTAGAAGTTAGATAGAATCCACCTACAACACTAGTTTTATCACACAATCTAAGAAATGAAAGAAAGGAGGCAACTTCTACATGTCTTGTAGCCTCCTATTTATAAATGTGGTGCACAACACATCCATAAGCAAGACTCTATAGAGACATGACTTTGTAGACTCCCTAGGATAACCTACTCTGATACCACCTTGTCACACCTCAAATCCTATTGAGACAGATAGGCACCCGATGCCATAAAGTCCCGAGAGAACCCAGACATAACCTATGCTTACCATGCATATAACTATGACAATCACGAAACTCTAGCAAGTATGCGTATAACCCATAATGATAAGAGACAAAAATATATATACATGACTTGACCGTTGAGGCCACAATTGTTAAGGAACCAAGCATAACTCCACTTCATAGACTAGTCTACAAAACCTTTATACGATAAGCAAACTTAGAGTAGATCGGGACAAACCCCATCTTACCCTTAATTACGATACAATACCAAAATAAATCTACCAAGGACTCGGTAAAGATCTGAATCAACCTGGAACTCACCAAAAGCAGTGTCGTGCGCTCCTACAGAGGAGGTCTACTAGCTGGAGTACTTGTGCCTATAGCATGAAAGGCAACGTCCCCCGCGAGGGATGTTAGTATGAAAAAATGTACTGAATATGTAAGGCAATAGCATATGTAAAACAAGGGGTCAAATAAAATCAAGTATCAATATATAAATGCATAGACAAGAATAGAAGACCACATTTGTTACTCTTGTGGGATAGTGTATGTTACAGCCTTCCCTTCAGAATCACTTGAACCCTTACCTAGAATCTACTGATTTTGTAGACTAATTTTGTTAATTAATTAATTATTTTCCTAAAATTAGGTGGAGACTCCTTAAATATTTTTCTTAAAATTCTTATAAATTTAATTGAATTGAATTAATTGATTATTTTTTGGGTTATCACGATGGTTTACCTTATTTGAATAAAGTAGGGATGTAAACAATCCACGTACTACACGGTCTTAGATCGCTTTTCTAAGATCATTACATTATCCATGCTTGGTATTCCCCCGGTGGTGTGATAAGGCTCTTGTAGTCGCACACCGAAGGTCAGTGGCTAGTAGTTGTATATCTTAATTTGGCCTATGTGCGGAATGTGAGTAGGGAGGTTCCTTCAGTTGAGTTAGATCCTATAGTCTAGAGTTTATGGGCGTGTTTCCTACTGACCTACATGGCCTACCCTCGAGTGTGATATTGATTTCCCAATTGTCCTTGAGTACGGTACTCATCCTATTTCAATTATACCTTATCATATGGCCTTGTAGAGCTTAACGATCTCAGTGTTCAGCTTTAGGATCTCTTGGTTAAGGGATTCATTCGGCCTAATGTATCACTTAAATGTACCTCTGTCCTATTCTAATTATCGACCTGGATAATAGGTAAGCTCTAATACATAGTTCCTATAAGTGAATAAGGACGAATCTATGCAGGTGTGTATTAACTATAGAGTGACTAAAGTGACAGTGAAGAAATTGTTACCTCATAACTTGTATTGATGATCTCTTTGACCAAATTTAGGGTGGCGTGGTGCTTTCCAAGATTGACTTGAGATTCGGTTACCATTAGCTGAGGATTAGGCAACAGACATCTCTAGCACCATATTTAGGACTCGTTATTGCCACTTATGAGTTCCTTGTGATGTCTTTGGGATTGAATAATTCCCCTACCGCCTTTATAAACTTGATAACATAGGTGTTCAGGACTTATTGATTCGCTCATTATAATGTTCATCAATGATACTATGATAAACTCATGGAGCAAGATAGAGGATGAGCAACATTTGAGGATGGTGCTCCAAACTTTGACAGATCACTGACTTTATGTCAAGTTCTCAAAGTGTGAGTTTTGTCTTGAGTATGTAGCATTCTTGGGGTACATAGTGTCCAAGAATGGCATCATAGTATATCTAGTAAAGATTGGGGCTACTCGTGATTGGGCTAGCCCCACTTCAATTATTAAGGTTTAGATCTTCTTCAGATTAGTGGGCAACTACAGAAGGTTTGTGGATGGCTTCTCTACCATTGCAACACCTTTGACCCAGTTGAATCGTCTTTATGTTCCATTTGAATTGTTTGATGAGTGTGAGGTTAGCTTTTGGAAGCTCAAGGAGTTGTTTGTCACCGCTCCTATATTAACTCTTCTAATTGAGTGTGAGGGCTTAATGGTGTATTGTGACGCATCTGGTATTTGTTTAGGTTGTGTATAGATGCAGTAGGTTTTGGTTATAGCTTATAGACGAGGTGGCTTAAGCTACATGAGCACAACTACCCCACTCATGACTTGGAGTTGGTGGCGCTAGGTTTTGCGCATAAGTTCTGTAGGCACAACCTCTATAGAGTTCGTTGTGAGATCTACACTGATCACAAGAGGCTTTAGTACATTATGAGCCAGTGGGAGCTTAATTCGAAGCAGTGTCATTAGGTTGAGCACCATAAGGACTATAACCTCTATTCTTTACCATTTGGGCAAGCCAAATGTAGTAGCGGATGCCTTGAGCTGGATGGCGGTGAGTATGGGTAGTTTAGCCTTCTTGTCTATTGTGGAGCGACCTTTGGCTTTGGACATTCAATCGTTAGCCAATAGGGTGATTCCATTGGATATTTCAGAATCTAGGCATGTGTTGACCCATGTGGCAATTCAGTCCTCCTTGTTAGCTACTGATGTTTGACGTAATCAACTGACACTATTTCGGTTCAAGTGCCAAACGATCGCGTGTAGTGATATAACCCAACCAAGGGTTGGGATTGTTTCCATAGGGAGTGGTTTTGAAAATTAATAGAAAAATAAAATCAAGTTCTAATTAGTCATAGCTATAAATATTAACGAATAAAAACATACTAAATCTAAGGAGTGACGCAAGTGCCAATTATCAATGGGGGGGGGGGGGGTTGTATTAACTAATCAACAAAAATGACAAAAATATAAGGGAACGCGATAGGGAGACAGGATTCTTGGGATATGATAGGAATACGGGTTAAACTATACTATCGGGTACATGCTTTTGATAGTAAATTGTTGAACATTTGTGACTAGGCTAGACTATAGTGGGGGTAAATTCTCTCTTGAGCAACTTACCCCGAATCAATTAGGTTTCTCTCGAACACCGAGTTGCCGCATTAAGGACAGCCTCCGCCTTAGCCCATTCACTCTCTCGAGATGAATGTGTGGGAGAAGGACTAGGATTCACTCTCTCGAGCTGAACCCATGTCGACCCAATACCACCGCTATCAATTTAGTAGTCTTAGTTTTACGACTTCTCTCTCAAGCAAGCCAAAAACACTAAGATGAAATCATATTTGCAACTACAATCCCATTAAGTTCATACACAACTACTAAATGAAATCACATTTAAACAACAAATAAACCATCAACAAGCAAGACCCAACAGATAATTTAACCCATATTCACAAAATCACACCCCAAGAATTGGGATTTTAGCTACACATGTAAAAGAGATAAAAATTTATACCAATATCAGTTTCCATCAACTGGGTATGAAGAATTAAGTCTTAAAATACGTCAAGAGTGAAAAATCTTCGAGACCCAAGTTCAATTTCTTGGATTTGAAACCCTTTGAATCTTCAAGGTCTTAGAACAAAGTCTCCAAAACCCTTTAAAACTTAAAACTCTCCAAAAACTGTAAGAAGTTCGAATAATAGAAGTGATATGATATGATATTAGAAATTTAAACAAGTATTTATAGTGTTTGAAAATTTGTGCTGCGGAGGACCATTCGGCGCAGTTAGTCGGGATCGTCGATACGCTCGGCGATCCGCCTTTTGGTCGTTTTCATCGCTTTCCTACTTTAGCCTTCAGCCTCATCGCATTTTGAGTCGTTGGGCGATATGGTACTGCTTCGCGGAACTGATCGGTGATGCGCCGGCTGCTCCATTTCATCACCAACTTGACCTTTTCCTTCAGGACTCAGCACACTGGAAGAAAAGGCAATATGCAGGCCCATCGTCGACTTACCAACTGGGCTCGGCGATCTTTAGGCCTTCATTTCTTCGTTCTTTTCAGCCAACTTGTTCCTTCTTGCCAAGTAGTTTCCATGCTTTGCCTCAAACTCTAATTACCTGAAACTTAAGGATGTTCATCAGTTATTGAGACAAAATATGCATTTGAGGACACTAATTCTATCAAAATATAGCCCTAAATGAGTCCAAATTGTGGACTCAGCAACAGCCCAAACTTAAATTTTTTCTTGTCCTCAAGTAAACTCATGTTCGGCAGTCCAAAAAGGATGTCTCAAACAGTGCTACACAAGAATCAACCATGAATGTACTTAACAAGACTCAACTTACTCATGCAAGAATCAATTGTATACTCAAAGACTCAAGTTGTGACACACCATTATCAAAGATCCTCAAGCTCATTATACTTGCTTCAAATCCAAGTTCAAGCTCAACAAAGGTATTTGAATGCCCTCACACAAAGAATGATTCTATATTCACACACAATGGTTTAATCATTTAAAATTCTGGAATCAAATGCAACGCTCACTCTCACAAAAAAGAACACAGTGCATGCTTTCACCCATAGGTTTGCCCGTATTTTCCAATCAATAATTGTTTCAGCTTACTCAAGATCAAAAAGGTCTTTTCAAGGCTTGTAATGGGGCTGAGTGCAAAGGTATGGTCATTCAGGCTCAGTGACTTTAATCCTAGTGAAATGCGGTGCTTTCAACACTCTCTTTACTCTTCTTTCATCATTTTCTTTGGTGCTCATAAGTCATCCCATTATTCACTTCCATGGATTGTTCGGAACCCCATTTCTTTTGACATTTCTCATAACTTTATTTCACAACTTTTTCTTTTCCTTTTCTCTTGTCTTTTCTTTTCTTTTTTGTATGGAGGGGTTCCATTTTTCTCAACACCATGGGTTAAAAAGGACTTTTCTTGCACTTCTTGACTTGCCTTTTCTTTTCACCACACCCCAAACATAGGATTTTGGCCTAAGTTGGCTATTCAATCAACCACAAATCAGGACGATTATAGGTAGTGAATTTAATAAAGGTCATGTTTTCATCAAGTTTCTTCCAAAGAAAGGTAAGGCTCAAGGGTGTTTAAAAGAGGTTCCCACACTCACAAGGTAAGCCACAAAAGAGGTATATGTCAAATTGGTTCACACACTATCGAAATTGCCTAAGATCATATCAAGAGATAGCCTTACTTAGTCGATCGGACCAACAGGGAAAATTCTAGGTGTTGTCATGCATGGTTCACAGTAAGCTCATCACACAAGGCATCCACACCAAAGTCAAACAAGACTCCACACTTTCTCTAGTGTGCAACGTTCATCACAAGAGAATCAATTCGATAATTGGATAGTCACAGCGAGATGCAAATAGTTCACATACTGACTAAGTAACTTCACTTGGTCTCATCGTAGCCGCACATTCATGTTCGTTCGATTATGAGCACTATTTGAGTCATCGATATTGATCAAAACCGAGACTCAAATTTGCTAAAGAACAACCACATTCCACACTTATAAGAGGTAGTGAAAGTTTAAAAAATTTTGCAAGGGTCAAAATCATTTACAATTTAAAAGGAAGGAGCCACAAGCTCAAACATCCACAAAAAGCAGTATAAAACACAATGACCCAAGTATCAACAAAACACGAACATCAATATTCACACAAAAAGTGGGACTCACCCCACCCCAAATAAAAGCCATTTGTCCTCTAATGCAAATGAAGTAAAGTATCCAAAAATGAAAGAAAGTAACACAGAGATGGAGGTAAAGAAAGGGTCTCGTCTATGCAGTGTCTCCATCTGTATGGGCCTTAGTGCGCCCGGTGCAGCAGTTTGTGCTTGGGCATTAGTGCCTCGAATAACCTCAGAAGGAATGGCAGTGCCAGATCCACTAAGAGCTGTTGTAGACGTCTCAGTCGGCGATGTCTGGATCACTGGCTACACAATCGTCTCCACCAGATATGGAAAATCTCTAAATATGCTCTCCTCTTGGCTCTCTATCATCTCATCATCGTGTACCGCCATCTTCTTCTCATTGGTCTCTGCATCCGAATCCTCACCTATTGTGTCATCCCTCTGTACTTCTCCAGTGGTAGCCGGAGGAATCACTGAATTCTCTGGGGCATCTTCATCATCAGCAGCCTCTATTAATGAATTGAAGTCGGTAGACTTTAGATAGTCTACGTCATTCCTCAGATTTGCTACTTCGTCTTTCAAAGCCGTTACCTCGGAGGCTTCCCCATGTCTGCTCTCACAAGCTATGACTCTCAAAGTCAACACATCAACAAAAGTCTAGAGGGGGTTGAGTGCAGCAAGTATGGCACTCTCGATAATCCCTGGGATGGATCTCTCGAGTCGGGTCACCCGCATGTCAGCTCATTGGGCCAAACGCCCCATCTTCAGGATCATGGCTTGAGTAATCCTGATAGGCTGGGAGGAAGAGGAAACACCTGGGGACTGTGAAGAAGAGGAATGAGCGGATGTACCTTTGGAGATGTGGAGTAGGTGAAGTAGGTGAAGATGTGGCTGCAGGTAACGAGTCAACATCAACCTTTGGAGAAATGTCTACCGGAGCTGCTCTCCTTCTGTCCACCTCCTCTCGTGTGTACTCAGCCTCAATACGTTGGATGTCAGTGGAGGATGAAAGGGTGACCTCAATATCCCTCGCAGTATCCTCGGGTACTCCAGCATGCCGGTACAGCTCAGTGATCAGGACTGGAAATCGCAGAGACGTCTATCTCTGCTTGGCTCTCATGTCCATCTCCTGTGAAATCAGTAGTCCTAGGTCGATGCGCCTCCTAGACATGATATAACCAAGGCAAGCTGCTTTCGGATGGCACAAGACAGACTCGTTCTGGGATGGCATTATGGTGTTGCTGATAAAGCCAAACCAGAACATGTCAGCAATACTCAAGTCCCTCTTCTCAATAAGAGCCCCTGCCTCGATCCACCTAGGGGTCGTGTTAGAAATCAGAGGGGCCAACCAACCCTTCAAGTCATTTAGGGACTAAGCAATGGGCAATCCCTCGTAAGGAAGTGAAGAATGCAGCGGTCTATCCAATATAGTGTTAATATGTTCACTGCTGCACCCAACTTCCCTGCCTCTGACCATGACCGGCTTCACTGATCTGTACTCGCTCGCCTTCTTCTTGCTCTTAGGCACCAACTCCCCATAAGCTTTATAGAATTCCCGGACCCAGGTAGGAATGTAAAGGCCTCGGGTCCTGGTGAACTTCTCAAACTCATGGTAGCGGAGGGTCTCAATCACTTCTGAATACTTCTCGTCTAAGCCTTCTATTGAAATTAGCTTTTCCTCGAGGATGGTCCATAAACCATCACCTTTTAATCTTTTTAGGAGCCTGGGAGAAGGAACGATAGGAGGCATGGGGGTCATAGGAGGTACATGTGCTGGCACGGATTCTATTGCTGGAGGAATGGCATATGAAGGGACTCTGGTATACATGGTTTGAGATCTACCCCGGATCTCATCCCTTTGGGAAATCAAGGGTTGCCCGTCTTCAGGTTCAAACAGCTCAGTCCGAGTGTCAACAACTACTCTTTTAGATGTGTGTTTTTTTCGTTTACCTATATCTCCCGGTGGAAGTTCTTGCCTTCTCCTCTTTGGAGCATTTTTACCCCTTCATTTATGGTAATTCCCCGTGCCTTTTTCTAGGGTGGCCTATCTAGATTTGTTCTCTCCATGTCTGCAAAACATCGGAGAAAAGTTACTAAATATTCATATCAAAGCACAGTAAATGTACTGCAGACAAACTCGCCGATCAAGTCGGCGAATCAGCGAATCGCCGAATCTCTTTGGCAGGCTAGATCAGGCTCGCTGAAGTGATTGGCTAAGAAATTAAAACGAGTCGGCGATGGGAAAGACCTATCGACGAGTAAGGGTTTGTTAGCCGAAAGTCACAGTGCAACAAGGTTTCAGAGGTGTGGACAAAGGGCGATCAAGAATACTTTTGGTGAGTCGTCGAGTGCTATTGGAGACCTCAGAATTCTCACCGAATATTACAGAAACTAATAACACATATAGCATGGATTTTAAAGGCAATAGGGGGATATTAGGTGAACCGCCGAGTGGTCAGCGAGCTCGACCCAGCTCGCCAAACGATCCAACGTGCCTATTTTCAACCCATCTTCTCGAATTCAACCCCGCAACCCCCGAAAACAAAATCACATAATGCACTAGTACAATTAAGCTTAGACCCATAACACCCATTTCCCTAGGATATTCATATTTTTCTCGGTTTTACCAAATTTGGCCATTTGACGACTTTTACCCTTAAGAATGGTGTAAACCACTCCATCATTGTGCAAATTTACGCCATTTAGCACAAATGCGGGCTACTCCGACTTCACCCAACAAATCTAACCAACATGCAAGCATACCCCCCACAAAATTTAACTCAATTTAAGGCACAAATTTACGGGCATTCAACGATCAAAACAATACGGGCAAGAATATCAAATTAAAACTGGCTTTTAAGCCTTCTAATCCTATTAGAGAGACCCAGCACACGACAATACGATATGATCATTGCAAATGAGTACCAAGTTTTTGAAAGTAAACTCAGGGTTCAAAAAACCAACCTTTGTGCCGATTAAAGTACTTTGAAATGCTAGGCGACAATGAAATCCCAATTCTGAGCACTAATCAACAACCAAAATGTTTATGGAATATATAAAATATTGAAAATACTAACTTGGTGTGAGTTTACGAAGTTTGAAAGCGAGGGAAAGTGAAGAGTTTGAAACTTTAAAACTTTTGGCCTTTAATAACTGTCCAGTTCTCGTCCGTTCAGCGACATTAGTCGCATGCGCTGATCCACTCGGCGACACTCCGAGTGGTCACTTACCTCGCTAAGTTTTACAGGATCTTTAGTCAAAGTGAGGGTCCAAATGGCGGTTTACATCGGGATTGCAAACCTAGTCGGCAATTCGCCAATAATTTCTTGTGCTCGCCGATTGTTACAGACTCTAATGTGAGAGTTTCTTGAGTTTAACAGCATTCTGGATCGGCATCTCCAACCTAAACGGTGACTCACTGATTGGAACATTCGCTCACCAACCTGCACTTTTCAAACACTTTCCACACACAAACCTGCACAATCAACACACCATTATTTCTAAAGCAAAAATTAAAAGCAATAAAGGGTTTTGGGTTGCCTCCCAAATAGCGCCTTAGTTAACGTCGTGGCACGATACAAGTCCTTACTCCAACTCCATTATTAGGGTTATCCCTAGTGCTACTAGGTAACCCCAATAGTTCATTTGAGTGGAGCTGAGGCACTGTATAACTCATGAGTGTCCTGATCAGCTGGATAGATCAAGAATGAAAGCCAATCATCTGATTCAACACTTCAATATTCTCCTTCATCTCTTACAACACTCGATCTTTTTTGGTGATTTTTTGAAGAATGATTTGTAGTGTGTCCTCGACACGATTGTTCTCCCTGTCTCTAGATTTTTTCCGCTCATGAGGGGATATGTACCTCCCCTGACTTTTGCACTTGTCTTCCACCTCTGATATTTTGGTGGCCAAATCGTTTAGCTGAGTTACCAGTGCGGTTAACTTGAAGTCCCTCCCAACTTCTTGATTCGTCTCAGCCAATTTGCCACCATTTCGCTCAGCCATGCTCAGGGAATCTGCTTACAACAACAACTAAAAGAAAAACAAATCTAAAAAAAAAGTTAGTAAATAATGACTAAGAAGAACAAAAAATTTTACTGAACTAACACCACTCCTCGGCAGCGGCGCCATTTTGATGTTCAACGTAATCAACTAACACTATTTCGATTCAAGTGCCAAACGATCGCGTGTAGTGATATAACCTAACCAAGGGTTGGGATCGTTCCCACAGGGAGTGGTTATGAGAATTAATAGAAAAATAAAATAAAGTTCTAATAAGTCATAGTTATAAATATTAACGAATAAAAACATACTAAATCTAAGGAGTGATGCAAGCGTCAATTATCAATGGGGGTTTTGTATTAACTAATCAACAAAAATGACAAAAATACAAGGAAACGCGATAGGGAGATGGGATTATTGGGATTTGATAGGAATAAGGGTTAAACTAGACTATCGGGTACATGCTTTTGATAGTAAATTGTTGAACATTTGTCACTAGGCTATACTATAGTGGGGGTAAATTCTCTCTCAAGAAACTTACCTCGAATCAACTCGGTTTCTCTCAAACACCGAGTTGCCGCATTAAGCATAGCCACCGCCTTAACCCATTCACTCTCACGAGTTGAATGTATGGGAGAAGGACTAGGATTTACTCTCTCGATATGAACCCATGTCGACCAAATACCACCGGCTATCAATTTAGTAGTCTTAGTTTTACGATATCTCTCTCGAGCAAGCCAAAAACACTAAGATGAAATCGTATTTGCAACTACAATCCCATCAAGTTCATACACAACTACTAAACGAAATCACATTTAAACAACAAATAAACCATCAACAAGAAATACCCAATAGATAATTTAACCTATATTCACAAAATCAAACCCCAAGAATTGGGATTTTAGCTAGACATGTAAAAGAGATAAAAAATTTATACCAATATCAGTTTCCATCAACTAGGTATGAAGAATTAAGTCTTAAAACACATCAAGAGTGAAAAATCTTCAAGACCCACGTCGAATTTCTTGGAGTTGAAACCCTTTGAGTCTTCAAGGACTTAGAACAAAGTCTCCAAAACCCTTTAAAACTTAAAACACTCCAAAAACTGTAAAAAAGTTTGAATAATAGAAGTGATATGATATGATATTAGAAATTTAAACAAGTATTTATAGTGTTTGAAAATTTGTACTGCGGAGGACCATTCGGCGCAGTTAGTCGGGATCGCCGATACGCTCGGCGATCCACCTTTTGGTCGATTTCATCACTCTCCTACTTTAGCCTTCAGCCTCATTGCATTTTGAGTCGTTGGGCGATATGGTACTGCTTCGCGGAACTTATCGGTGACGCGTCGTCTGCTCCAGTTCATAGCCAACTTGACCTTTTCCTTCAGGGCTTAGCACACTGGAACAAAAGGCGATCTTCAGGCCCATCTACGACTCGCCAACTGGGCTCGGCGATCTTAAAGCCTTCATTTCTTCGTTCTTTTCAGCCACCTTATTCCTTCTTGCCAAGTAGTGTCCATGCTTTGCCTCAAACTCTAAATACCTGAAACTTGAGGATTTTCATCAGATATTGAGACAAAATATGCATTTGAGTACACTAATTCTATCAAAATATAGCCCTAAATGAGTCCAACTTATGGACTCATCAGCTACGATCACGAGGGTTAAGTTTTTTATGGGCAGCGATCGTGACCTTTTATACCATGATTGAAATGAAGGTTTCGGTCTGGTCTTTACCAAACCTAATCAACCTTTAATCCATTATTTATTTTGACAATTTCTCCCTCAATATAACTCCGATTTGGGTGATTCAAATCTTGGTGTGATCACAGGATTGGAGTTATGTGGGTGATCAGTCGAGCAATGTTGGGGAGGCTTCATTTGAGGTAAACTCCGTAGTTTATGGGTTTTATTACCTTCTTTGTGATTCTTTAATTTTTGTATTATTCAATGTTGGTTGTTCCAGTTGCTTCGAGCCCCAAATTTTGTTCCATTTTGGGATACAAGTTTGGGGAGGCAATTAGGATCTTTTAACGTTGTCAAGTCCAGAATTTCTAGTACATGTCTCGCATTTCTTGTTTTGACTCCAGTTTGGGTCTTTCTCTGTTTTATGTGAATTTAGTGTCTAAATGACCGTGTTAATATTGTGATTCTATAATTGATAGTGTGAAAATGTTCGGAGACCGTTCAAAAGGGAAAAGATCTGAAGATATAATTTGGAGCATGTAGTTAGCTAAAAATAGGCTACGGCTTCCCATTCCTTAGATTGAGCTTAATTATGTGAAAGCATGTTGATTTGTATGAATTTGGAGCGAGTACCTCGTTGATCATGCTAGATTACTTAAAATTCATGTTTTAGGATTTTATCAAGATTTTCGAGATTAAAAGCATGTCTTTTTCTAAGTATGATCATCCTTACCTTGTGGCGTTCCTTCGTTGATGTTATTATTTATTAATTGAGAATGTTTGGCCCTATTCTAGGATTAAACTAGTGCTTTCCATAAACTTGTGATATTTGGAGCCGCTTGGCCTTAATTTTCCTCTGATGTTATTTCATATGGTTATCTCCCTATTGATTAGTATAGTAGACCTTGGTCTGATAGAATGAGCCTTACATTAGACGTTGATTCAACCTTAAGGACCTTTTATCCTTTCTCCCTTTTTTATGGCCCCATAATTACGGTTGAGTTATCGAGCCTTGTTTGACGAGTTGAGACTGGATTTGGTTCTAACTTAGAGTATTGTACTGATTATTTGGCAGTGGATGTCGTTATAAGGTGGTTCTGTGTTGACGAGGTTATATAGGATCCTTCGGCAGCCATTATAGTCGCAAATTAAAGGTTTAGTCATGTTTCCCACTCTCATCTACAGAGTTGATTTATACTTGATCGTAGATTCAAGGTTCGGATATCTTATCTTAAGGCGCGGTCCTTGATTTGGACTCATCATCCTCAATGATATCTATCAGTTTTCTCTTGGCTACTTGGAGACCTATTCGTTGTTAGAAGTTTAGGTTGTGTCCTCTATTGTTCTTTAGGAGATCTATTCGCGGTTCAAGGTCCAGGCTATGCACCTTTTGGCTCTAGACTCACTATGACCTATTCTTAGTAGTAATAGTTGTCGGGCTTATGAGAATCTATTTGGGTTTTTACTTAACCTTGTGCACGAGTGTACTTTTTAGGTTTGTGAGGGCTTGCTATGTTTAATTAGTTGTACATACTTCTTTTATGTTCTTAGTACACTCATGTGCATTTCTCTTGGGCTTCATGTTCCTTAACCTCTGTTTGTGTTTTATTCTTGCATTTCATATTTTTTTACTTCTCTTGCTTAGTAGGTCTATAATGCCTATTGAGTACCTGTTGTTTTGGTAGTCATGCTACACTTTGCATCTATATCGTGATGCAAGTCCGAGCACTACTTACCATCATTTATATTCGAGCCTATTGCAGTTTTGGTTCGGAGGTGAGGGTAAACACATGGCGTCCTGAACTTACATGTCTCTATATGTATTTTGTTGGCTAGTCTTTTGTATTTTGAGACAAGCCTTGTATTTTGGGTCCACTTTTGAGACTTGTACTTCTATTGTATTAGAAGCTATGTACTTGTGACTTCCAGGTTCTAAAGTCTCTTATAGTTTATATGTTTTGGTTTGCTTTCGCATGTTCTTCTATTTCTGTTGTTAAATTATTGCTTCTCCTTTATTTCTACACTTATATCCATTACTTGATATTCTGGGTTATGGGTTGACTTACCTACTAGTGGGTTAGAGTAGGTGCCATCATGATACGAGAAATGAGATCGTAACATAATCCCATGTTTTATTATGTATAAAAATAATGTTGGATAAGGTGTATCTATCTATCTATATATCTATCTATCTATACTACCTTAAAAGCATGAACTTTCGAACTTGAATGTCAAATTACTAAATACCCCCAACTTAAAACATTCAATTGAGTATATCATCTATGTTTTATATTTTATTTATTTATTTATATAATCATCTATATATCTATATATATACTACCTTAAAGGCATGAACTTCCTAACTTGAATATTAAATTACTATAATACCCCAATTTAGAACAATCAATTTATGATATATTCTATATTTTATATTTTATTTATTTATTTACTCTATCTTATTGTCACGACCCAAAACTAGTCATGAGTGGCACTCACACTTAACCTCCTAAGTGAGCGAACCAACGAATTCAACCCCAACTTCATAACGTAAACACATATTGTAAACTGCGATGATCTGTATACACTTCATACTTGAGCCCATATAGATAATGCCTCCACTGTTTCAATGCAAATACAACTGCAGCCAACTCCAAATCATGGGTTGGATAGTTACTTTCATGCACTTTCAATTGCCTTGAAGCATAGGCAATTACATTTCTCTCATGCATTAGCACTGTACCTAAACTAGAATAAGATGCATCACAATATACAATGAAATTATTACCTTCCACAAGCAAAGCAATAATTGATGCAGTAGTCAACAAGGTTTTGAGTTTCTGAAAACTCTCATCACACTCATCCGACCATACAAATGGAACATTCTTCTTGGTCAAATTGGTCAGCTAGGAAGCAATGGAAGATAATCCCTTGACGAACTGGCGATAGTAGCTAGCTAGACCAACGAAGCTCCTTGCCTCTGAAACAATAGTTGGCATTACCCAACTCTTCACTGATTCAATCTTAGTTGGATCCACCATCACTCCATCCTTAGAAACCACGTGCCCCAGGAAGGACACAAAATCAAGCCAAAACTCACACTTGGAGAATTTGTCATAAAACCTTTTCTCCCTTAACAACCCCAATACAATTCTGAAATACTCCTCATGTTCCTTTCGGCTCTTTGAGTATATCAGTATATCATCAATAAATACAATAACAAAGAGGTCCAGATATGGCTTAAAAGTTCTGTTCATCAAGCTCATTAAAGTAGCAGGGCATTCCTAAGCCCAAAAGATATTACTAAGAATTCATAATGCCTATTGTTCGTAAAGCAGTCTTTGGCACGTCTGTTGCCCGCATTTTCAATTGATAATAACCGGACCTCAAATCAATTTTAGAGAAGACACAAGCATTATGTAACTAATCGAACATGTCATCAATGCGAGGAATGGGATACTTGTTCTTAATAGTTACCTTATTTAATTGTCTGTAGTCTATGCACATCCAAAAACTACTATCCTTCTTCTTCACAAATAAAATTGGAGCACCTCAATGATATGCACTCGGTTTAATAAAACCTTCACCTAACAACTCCTAAAGTTTGGCCTTTAACTCCCTTAACTCAGATGGGGGCCATTCTATTAGGTGGAATGGAAATTGTGCGAGTCCCCGGCTCCAGGTCAATACAAAAATCAATATCTCTATCTGGTGGCATACCAGGAAGGTCTGCATGAAAAACATACACAAACTCAGGGACTATCGAAATAGACTCGATTGAAGGCACTTTGAAGTATCATCCCTGAGATGTGCCAAGAAAGCTAAACAACCCTTACTGACCAACCTCTTAGCACGAAGAAAAGAGATAGTACAAACTGAGGCGGGAATGTAGTCACCCTCCCACACTAGGGGATCTATCCCATGCTTGGCAAAGGTCACAGTCTTAGCATTACAATCTAAGGTAGCAAAATTTGGAGAAAGCCAAGTCATACCTAGAATTACATCAAAATCAACCATCTCTAGAAGAATCAAATCTACATAAGTGTTGCTCCCCACAAAAGTCACAAGGCAAGACATATACACCTTCTCAACTATCACAAACTCCCCACAAAATGAGTTTTCACGAATTATATTCATCATATTGTTGTGCATATTAGTATGAGTTACCTATTTGACTTCATAAGATGTGTTGATGAACATGCTTGAGTATGCTTTTGAGAGTAATTGTGTATTGTCTCCACAATGTTGTGTTGAGCATTATTTTAGATGGAGAAGGTAGTTCCTCCTATGAATATGAGAAATATTGAGTTTCATGCATATTGGGTTGTTAGATGTAATTCCTACTCCTTTGAAATTGCATTGAATATGTTTTGAGAAGAAGTTAATGTGTCCTCCTTAGAATTGTGCATTATTTTTATGTTGAATGCATGGGGCTGCTAGTCTTGAATCTTTACTTCCGTAAGGTGTCTAGATCGTCATTTGAGGATGAATGTTCCCAAGGGGGAGATATTGTAATACTCTGGAAAATGGTAGGTTCAAATAGAGCTAAACATAAGGGTTAGAATCGTAAAATGACTCCCTGTAGCTTAAGTAAACCTTTTAGAGTAGTAATAAGAGCTACAACAGTCAAGGCCAAAGGGATAGTGCCAAGGCAAAGGGGCAAAGCCAAGGCTAAAGGCCAAGGCTGCCCCAACCTTGTCCAACACTGCCCCAACTTCACGGCCATCACTACGGCCAGTGGTCTTCACCACGGCTCATGGGAGTCTTCATAGAGTTGCCTTAGACATTGAGGAGTGGCAACCAAGTGGCCTAGCTACTGCCTCAAGGGCCACAAGAGGGACCACGACTAGTGGTCTCCACCACGGCTCGTGAAGCCCTTCGTGAAGTTGCCTTGAGAATGTGAGCTTACGGCACAAGTGGCCTAGTGATGCTTATCATGACCAACGACCATAACCTACAGTACGAGTGTCTACGATCGTCGATAATATAGTAACCCAACCAAGGGTTGGGGTGGTGTCCCAAGAAAGTAGTTTTGAGAATTAGTAGAAAAATAAAATTAAGTTCAAACTAGTCGTATCTAAACACATTAACGATTAAAAACATTGTGAATTAAAATGGGTGACACAAAGGTGTCAAATATCAAATGGGGGTTTTGACACAAGTAGTAAAAAACCAACAAAAATAACAAGAAAATCAAGTATAAGGACAAGTTCTTGGGGTGTGACCGCAATACAAGTTGAGATAAATCTTTGGGTACATGCTTTCGATAGGAAATTTGCAAGATAATAGTGACTAGGCTAAGCTTTAGATGGAAATAAGTTCTCTCTAGGGAAACTTACCCCGTTTCAAATGAGTTCCTCTCGGACACCCATTTGCCGCATGAAGGCCAGCCTACGCCTTACACCACTCACTATCTCGAGTTGAGTGTTAGGATATGGGACTAGGGATCACCCTCTCGGGCTGAACCTCATGTTGACCCACTCCTTAAGTCATCAGTCTAGCAGTCTTGGTTTCGCGACCTCCCTCTCGGACAAGCCGAAAACACATGGGTGGTTTTGTATTTGCAACTACAAACCCATTAGATTAAACCAAAACAACTAGGTGAAATTACCATTAAAATACATCTAACCTGTCAGCAAGCAAGACCAAACAATAATATCAACACAGATTTGCTAAATCACACCCCAAGAATGGGGTTTTTAGCCAAATATCAAGAAATAAAAAAATACACCTAAAATTATAATAAAATCAAATGGGTATAAGGAATTAAACCTTGATTTAAGCAAAGGAAGAAGAATGGAGAAGACTCACTTCCAACTTGGGGAAGATGAAATCCTTCTTTCTTGAAGTCTCCCAAAAACGCTCTCCAAACTTCAAAGAAAATATCCCAAAAAGTACTATTCTATTGTGAAAATTAAAATAAAATGGTCCACTCCTAAAAATTAATAACAAGTTAAGTATTTATAGACTTCAAAAAATAGTGTTGGCGGATCTTTCGGCGAGGTTAGTCAGAATCACCAATTAACTCGGCGATTCACCCTTTGGTGTAGTTCGTCGCCGTCTTGCACTAGCCTTCAGCATGGTCGTGCTCTGTGTCATTGGGAGACATAGTACTGCTTCACGGAACTATTCGGCGAAGCACCGACTGCTCCTTTCATCGCCTTTTTGATCATACTCCTCCAGGGCTTCGCGTACTGGAACAAAAGGCGGAGTGTTCTTGGCGATGCTCAGGCCTCAGGTTCTTCTTTCATTTCAGCCTTTTTGTTCCTTTTTGCGCCTAAGTGTCCATGCTTCCACTAAAACTTCAAATACCTGAAACTTAAGAGTTTTCATCATATATTGAGACAAAATAAACATTTTAAGACACTATTTCTATTAAAATAAATCCCTAAATGGGTCCAATTTGTGGACTCATCAACACCCCCAACTTAAACTTTTGTTTGTCCTCAAGCAAGCTTAAGTTCAGCCGTTCAAAACGGATGTCTCAAACAGTGCTACACAAGACTCAATCTTGAATGCACACAATAAGACTCAAACTACTCATGCAAAGATCAACTGTGTACTCAAAGATTCAAGTTGTGACACACAATTACCAAAGATTCTTGTGCTCATAATACTTGCTACTAATGCAAGTTCAAGCTCAACAACAGTATCTGAATGCCCTCACACAAAGAATGATTCCATATTCACGCACAGGGGTAAATCAATTTAAGATCACAAATCAGATGCAACGCTCACACTCAAAAGAGGAACACAATGCATGTTTTCACCCATAGGTTCGCCCTTATTTTCCAATCAACCTTCGGTTCAGCTTGCTGAAGATCAAAAAGGTCTTTCTAATGCTTGTAATAGAGTTGAGTGTAAAGGTATGGTCATTCAGGCTTAGTTACTAATGATCCTGATGAATTGTGCAGCTTTCAACACTTCTTTTTCTCCCTCTTTGTGAAAGAAAGATAAATGTTGATGGATTGGCCAAGAGGGTGATGAAGATTAAATCTCAGTGCAAGAAAAAGGATAAATGTCCCTCTCTTGGTGAAAGAAAGAGTTATAGGGACAAGGAGGTGGAACGCATTGAGGAAATGCTCTTAACCATTCTACTCAAGTTGACTGAGCAAGATGGGGCACTGGACGAACTGAAGAGGACACTAAAGGCATAAAGCGCATAATTTGGTCTCATTCCAAAGTTGTCCAACAGCTAGAAAAGCTTATGGAGCAGGCATTACCTCATGTTCACACAAAGGAAAACCAGGGGTTACCTAATCATGATGTGGGTGGCTCCAACTATGAAGCTTAAAGTCTTAACTTGCGTCGTGCTACGACGTTAACTAAGGCGTTGTTTGGGAGGCAACCCAAAACCCCATATTATCTTATATTTGTGTACTAGTAAATTAATAGTGTCTTGGTTCTACAGATTGAAGTATGGTAGGTGCCAAAGAGGTGCAGAATGGCAAGTAGCAGACCCAGTTGGCGAGTCGCCGAAGACGCCGGTGATCAATGTTATTTCGTCGTTTGACTCAAGGCACCCTCTGAGCCTGGAGTCTGTAAAACTCGGCGAGCTCAGGAAGGTTTCGGCGATTCGCCCACCTGATCGGCGACCCTGATGGTCACCGTCGTTTGAACATCCACAGCTGCTGAGAAGTTCTGTAAAATTCGGCGAAGTAAAAATTTGTTCGGCAAAGCACCGAATCACTTAGAAGTCAAATCGTTGTCACCGAATGGGAACGAACTGGATAAGCTGCAGGACAACACACAAAAAGGTAGCTGATTAATTGCTCAAGAGTGTGGGTTGAATATAGGCGCATTGGAATCCTAAGAAAAGTTGTACAGAGCTTGATGAATCACTCGGCAATGCACCAAACGTCCCCAGCATACCTTCTGCTATACGCGACATTTGTTGAAGGACTCCAACTAGAAACAGCTGCCTAACCAGGATTATTCTCTAGCCCTATCTCTGTACTTCTTTAATTAGACCTCTGGATTATTGTTATATATTTGAGGATAAATATTTTTTTTATTGTGGTGGGGTGAGGCTAACCTTTATTTGCTTGCTACGGATGTTTATATGTTTTGTGTTCATATTTGGGTTGTTCTTTTTTAAATTATGTTAAATATTGTTCTTTCTGTGGATGTTTGAGCTTATTTTAAATTGCAAAATGATTTTGACCCTTCCGAAAATTGTTGAATATTTTGCACATTTTTGCCACTCCTCGTGAGTTGAATGTGGCTGTTCTTTTGCAAAAAATTGAGTCTCGATTTCGATCAATACCGATGACTTAAATAGTGCTCTCAATCGAACAAACATGAATGCACGGCTACGACGAGACCAAATGAAGTTGCATAGACAATATATGAACTCTTGGCATCTCGTTGTGATTAGCCATTTATCGAATTGATTCTCTTGTAATGACTATTGCACACTAGCGAAAGTGTGTAGTCTTGTTTGACTTAAGTGTCGATGCCTTGTGTGATTAGCTTACTATGAACCATGCCTGAATAAACCCAGAATTTGCCCCGTTGGTCTGATTGATTTAGAAAGGTGTGCTCTTGAAATGATCTTAGGCAACTTTAAAGAGTGTGAGCCAAAATTTGACATATACGTCTTTTGTGGCCTACCCGTGAGTGTGTGAAACTCTTTTGAACACCCTTTGAGCCTTACCTTTCTTTGGAAGAAACTTGATGAACCCTAGACCTTACTTGAACCACTACCTACAATCCAATTGAGTTGTGGTTTTGCGAATAGCCAACTTAGTCCAAAAGCCTAAGTTGGGGTGTGGTGAAAGGGAAAATGAGAAGTCAAGAAGTGCAAGAAAAATCCACCTTAACCCATGGTATTGCATAAAAATGGAACCCCTTTAACTCAATTAAAAAAAAAATGGAATAAAGTACGAAAGTAATCGGGTTTCAAGCAATCCATGGAGGAGAATAAAAAAGGTGACTTAGAAGCACTAGAAAAAGAATTGATAAAGGAAAAGAAGGGAATGCCTTGAGAATGCCACAACTCATGAGGAAAAAGTCACTGAGCCTAAATGGCCATACCTTTGCACTCAGCCCCATTACAAGACTTAGAAAGACCTTTTTGATCTTGAGTAAGCCGAATCGAAAGTCGATTGGAAAATAAGGGCAAACCTATAAGTGAAAACATGCATTGTGTTCCTCTTTTTTTAGTGTGAGCATTGCATCTGATTCCTAATCTTGAATTGATTAACCTTTTTTTGTGAATATGGAATCATTCTTCATGTAAGGGCATTTAGATACTTTTTGTTGAGCTTGAACTTGCACAAGTAGCAAGTATTGCGAGCATGAGAAACTTTGGTAATGGTGTGTCACAACTTGAATCTTTGAGTACACAATTGATCCCTGCATAAGTAAATTGAGTCTTGTTGTGTGCACTCATGACTGAGTCTTGTGTAGCACTGTTTGAGACACCCTTTTTAAACGGATGAACTCAAGTTTGCTTCAGGACAAGCAAAAGTTTAAGTTGGGGATGTTGATGAGTCCACAAATTGGACTCATTTAGGGCTTTATTTGGATAGAAATAGTGTCCTCAAATGCTTATTTTGTCTCAATATTTGATGAAAACTCTTAAGTTTAAGGTATTTGATGTTTTAGTGGAAGCATGGACACTTAGGCACAAAAAGGAACAAAGAGGCTGAAAATAACGAAGAAGCTGAAGCATGAGCATCGCCAAAAACCTTTGGCGATTCGCTAAAAGAACAAACTCCACTCTTTGTTCCAGCATGCTAAGCCCTGAAGGAAGAGGATCAAAAAGGCGATGAAAGAAGCAGTCGATGCTTTGCTGAATAGTTCCGTGAAGCAGTACTATAACACCTAATGGTCCAGAACGTGAAGATGTTGTAGGGAAGCACTCAACGGTGATGAGACAGAAGAAGGGCGAGTCGCCGAGTCATTCGGCGAACTCGACTAACCTCGCAGAACTATCTGCCTGCACTAATTTTTTATGGCTATAAATACTAAACTCTTTATTAATTTTACAATTTCCGAACCATTATTATTATTTTCAGAATAGAATAGTACGTTTTTAGATATTTTCACTCAAGTTTGGATAGGGTTTTGTGGGAGACTAGAGGAGAGAAAGATTTCATCTTCCCCAAGTTGGAAGTGGGTCCTCTCCATTCTTCTTCCTTTGCTTAAATAAAGGTTTAATTTATTATACCCATTTGATTTTAGTATCATTTTAGGTGTATTTTGTTATTTCTTAATGTGTGGCTAAAAACCCCATTCTTGGGGTGTGATTTAGCAAATATGTGTTGATATTGTTGTTGGGTCTTGCTTGCTGATAGGGTAGATGTATTTTAATGGTGATTTCACCTAGTGGTTATGGTTTAATTTAATGGGTTTGTAGTTGCAAATACAAAACCACCCATATGTTTTCGGTTTGCCCGAGAGGGAGGTCGTGAAACCAAGACCACTAGACTGATGGCCTAAGGAGTAGGTCGACATGAGGTTAAGCCCAAGACGGTGAGCCCTAGTCCCATATCCTAACACTCAGCTCAAGAGAGTGAGTGGGGTAAGGCGTAAGCTAGTCTTCATGAGGCAAATGAGTGTCCGAGAGGAACCCATTTGAAACGGGGTAAGTTGCCCGAGAGGGAACTTATTTCCATCTAAAGCTTAGCCTAGTCACTATTATCTTGCAAATTTCCTATTGAAAGCATGTACCCAATGATTTATCTCAACTTGTATTGCGGTCAAACCCCAAGAACATTTCCCCATACTTGATTTTCATGTTAATTTTTGTTATTCTTACTACTTGTGACAAAACCCCCAATTGATATTTCACACTTTTGTGTCACCCCATTTACTTTACAATGTTTTTGTTTGTCAACGTCTTTAGCTACGACTAATTAGAACTAAATTTTATTTTTCTATCAATTCTCAAAACCACTCCCTTGGGACACGACCCCAACCTTTAGTTGGGTTACTATACTATAGACGATCGTAGACACTCATACTGTAGGTTAGTGTCGTTGGTCACGATAAGCATCAGCAGCAATGCGATTTGAATCCGTGCACAATTTGACACTTAAAACACTTTAAAATCGTAGGAAGTATAAATCTAAAGTGCAGGTGTGAGTTTGATACGATGAAAAAGTGAGAGGAAATGAATGAAATGGAACTTTTTAAACATGTGGCATGCAAAAACCGTCCAGTTTCCGCCCATTCGGCAATGTCAGTCAAGTTGGCCTATTCACTCGGCGAAGTGCCAAGTGGCTAGTTTTTTCGCCAATTGTAACAGGATCTGCAACTCAGGTGAGGATTCCAATTGATGGCTTTCATTGAGATCACTAACATGGTCGGTGATACACCACTAATTTTCTTCAGACCACCGAGGTTTACAGGATCCAATCTGACAGTGCCTTGAGTCTGATGGCGGATAGAATCATGCTCGCCGATCTTGTCTGTGATCCACCAAATGGACTTGTTACCTACCTCCATATACTATTTCAATCTCCTCCCTTACTTTAACATGTACAAACAACACACCATTATTCTACTAGTAATTTGGAAATACTTAAAGGGTTTTGGGTTGCCTCCCAAATAGCGTCTTCGTTAACGTCGTGGCACGACGCAAGTCCACCTTCAGACCTCATTATTAGGGTTAGCCATAGTATCACTAGGTAAACCCCCTTGTTGTCTCGGATTGAGATGAGATGAGATATGTCCCATTTAGGTCTCCAACTGCTTGATCGAAACTGAATGAGAGGTGACGGTCTGGCTGAGGGTAGACACGTCTTCTTTCATGCATTTCAGCATTCTGTCTGACCCTTCAACTTTGTTTAGAATACACGAGAGCATATCCTCGGACCTACCACCTTCTGAATCTTTGGGCTTTTGATGCTTGTGGGGGGGCACATATCTATCCTTCTCCCCATCTTTCCAATTTGGATTACGGTCACTCCATTCACGATCTCGATCCTTCCAGCCTTCGTCTCTAACCCATCCTTGATTACCACCTTGCCTTGGGTATTTTGAACGATAGCCCCCTCCTTGGTTAGCTAGAAAATTTACATTCTCGTCACACATGGCTTCAAACTTCATTTGCTCAGGATTTGCACCCCCGACTCCGATAGCATTGACACTACGAGCACCAGCCACCATGACATTTTTGGATAAAATGTCAATCTACGTCATGATCTTGGCCATGTTTTGGTCCCTCTCATTGTCCTTTTCAACCTGCTCCTTAGATAGCTGAAATGTGACCGGTGAGACCTGGTCTTCGCGGGTGTACCACACCCTCCTGATGGTTGTCATACCATCGAGAAGTTGAGCTACTACTGCACATGGTTGTTGCATTAATCCTCAGGGCGAGAGTTGGTCAGCTACACCTTTGTTTACCGAATCTAGACTCCGGTAGAAGTATTGAAGGAGCACATTATCAGGTAGACCATGGGTTGGGCATTGTAGCACCAATTTCTTAAACCTGAGCCAAGTTTCGTGCAGAGGCTCTCCATTCAGATGATTAAAGCTTTAGATGCTATCCCGAATAGTCATCATCTTTGAGGGAGGGAAAAATTACACACTAAATGCGGCGACAAACTCCTCCGATGAAGTGATCGCGTTAAGTGACAACTCAGCTAGCCACTTGTACGCCTCCCCCATCAACGAAAAAGGGAATAGCCTTAATCGAACCAACTCCTGAGAGATGTTTTTGAACGAGAATAGTCCACACACATTTACAAAGTTTGGAAGGTGCTCATGTGGGTCCTCATGAGCTAATCCACTGAAGAGTACCTTTAGTTTCAAGAGTTTCAATATGGTGCTCGTTATGTGGAACACTGCATTTCCCTCTGCTGGAAATAAACGAATGGCTCCAACACCTCCCATGAGATGTGGATCATTAATGTTGGGCTCTAGGACATCGTTAAGGTTTCTAATGTCGTCTTGGTGGCCCACCTAGCTACCATTGCAACCGTTAACACTCATGCTTTCTGAAATTTTTACACAATCAGCAGAACAAACTAAAGATCAAATTAGTAAACTACCACTAATAAGAACATAAATTCTATTAATCTAAAAACTTTAAAATAACACCGCTCCCCGGCAGCTGTGCCATTTTGATGATAATCGTGAGAAACGACACTAACCTACAGTACGAGTGTCTACGATCATCGATAATATAGTAACTCAACCAAGGGTTGAGGTTGTGTCCCAAGGGAGTGGTTTTGAGAATTAGTAGAAAAATAAAATTAAGTTCAAACTAGTCATAGCTAAAGACATTAACGATTAAAACATTGTAAATTAAAAGGGGTGACACAAATTTGTCAAATATCAAATGGGGGATTTGTCACAAGTAGTAAAAAAACAACAAAAATAACAAGAAAATCAAGTATGGGGACAAGTTCTTGGGGTATGACCGCAATACAAGTTGAGATAAATCGTTGGGTACATACTTTTGATAGGAAATTTGCAAGATAATAGTGACTAGGCTAAGCTTTAGATAGAAATAAGTTCCCTCTCGGGAAACTTACCCCGTTTCAAATGTGTTCCTCTCGGACACCCATTTGCCACATGAAGGCCATCCTACGCCTTACCCCACTCACTCTCTCGAGCTGAGTGTTAGGATATGGGACTAGGACTCAACCTCTCAGGATGAACCTCATGTCGACCCACTCCTTAGGCAATCAGTCAAGCGGTCTTGGTTTCGCGACCTCCCTCTCGGGCAAGCCTAAAACACATGGCTGGTTGTGTATTTGCAACTACAAACCCATTAGATTAAACCACAACAACTAGGTGAAATCACCATTAAAATATATCTAACCTATCAGCAAGCAAGACCCAACAATAATATCGACACATATTTGTTAAATCACACCCCAAGAATGGGGTTTTTAGCCACACATCAAGAAATAACAAAATACACCTAAAATGATACTAAAATCAAATGGGTATAAGGAATTAAACCTTGATTTAAGCAAAGGAAGAAGAATGGAGAAGACCAACTTCCAACTTGGGGAAGATGAAATCCTTCTTTCAAGTCTCCCAAAAACTCTCTCCAAACTTCAAAGAAAATATCCCAAAAAGTACTGTTCTATTGTGAAAATTAAAATAAAATTTTCCGCTCCTAAAAATTAAAAACAAGTTTAGTATTTATAGACTTCAAAAAATAGTGCTGGCGGATCTTTCAGTGAGGTTAGTCGAAATTGCCGATTAACTCGGCGATTCACCCTTTGGTGTAGTTCGTCGCCGTCTTGCACTAGCCTTCCGCATGGTCATGCTCTGTGTCATTGGGCGACATAGTACTGCTTCGCGGAACTATTCGGCGAAGCACCGACTGCTCCTTTCATCGCCTTTTTTATCCTGCTCCTTTAGGGCTTCGCGTACTTGAACAAAAGGCGGAGTGTGTCCCTTCGGCGAATCGCCTAGTATGCTTGGCGATGCTCAGGGTTCAGCTTCTTTATTCCATTCAACCTGTTTGTTCCTTTTTGCGTCTAAGTGTCCATGCTTCCACTAAAACTTCAAATACCTGAAACTTAAGAGTTTTCATCAGATATTGAGACAAAATAAACATTTTAGGAAACTATTTCTATTAAAATAAAGCCCTAAATGATTCAAAATTGTGGACACAACACCTCGCTACTGCCTCAAGGTCCACGAGAGGGACCACGGCCAGTGGTCTTGACCACGGTTCATGAAGACCCTCGTGAGAATGCCTTGGGCTTTTGACCACGGCTCTTGGGGATCCTCATGGCATCTGGGCAGGGTCATTTAAGTGAGGTTTACATGGGTCTTTTCCTTTTAAGTCCTATTAAAACGAGGTCGTTTTGGGTAAGTTTAGGGTCAATATATAGGTTGTTATTAAGTCAAATTCACCTAAACTAAGTCATTTTTCACAAACACCTAAATCAAATCAAAAAGTTCATCTTCTACACAATATTTCTCTCTCTAAAACTCAAGGAAGAAAAAGAGTAAAAGTGGAGCTAGAGCTTGAAGAATCAAGGCTATTTCACTCAAATTCTTTGAAGAATCAAAACTAAGGTCTAGTAGTCTTTCATCCTTGGATAATTTCCATCCAAGGATTCCCTCCAAATTCAATTTCAAAACTAGTAAATTCCCCAAAGTTAGGCTTTATCATCAATCTTGTGGGTTCTTACTAAAAACGTTTTAATGGTTGATTTATGATGGATTATGATTGAATTGATGGTTTATTATTGATTTATTATGAAATTCCCCTAAGAACCCATGAAATCCCTAACTTCCCAAATTTGGATCTTATGATGTGAATTGTTGATTCTAGAAGGATTGATATAGGATTATGCCTATTATAGTTGGGCTGCTTGAATCATGCTATCCTTAATGTCTATTTTAGTAATTGTGGATGTGTTGATGGTGTGTGGCCTTGAAAGGTAAGATATGTGAATTATGCATGATTGTGAGGGCTATATAAGGGCCCATAAGAACACTTTGAGAGTAAAATGAATATGATCATGATATAGTTGTTGTTGTGTTGGGTTGTTATCCTCGTGAACACATTTATGTATGAGTATGATATAATGTGAAAGGTTTGTCACATATGATGATTCTAAGGTTGGTAGATTAGTCTCACCTAATGAATCTATGAGCTAAAGCATGAGTTATGTTGGTTTGAGTTTCAAGACATTCTTCTATAATTATGAAATTAAGTCAAGACTTAATATAAACTCAATGTTAATTATGCTTAGCACCATGTGGATATTGTGAATGAGATGGAAGCTCCTCCGTTAGTAGAGGGCGGGTTTCTAGAAGAAGTCTCTTGTGATGGAAGCTCCTCCGTTATAGAGGGTGAGTTTCTAGTAGCAATCTCATTATCCCATAAACTATGTACCCACATAGGTCTAAAGCTAGTGGATCCACCTAAGCTAAGAGTATGGTTCTACCTTAGGCAAGTAGGACAACCCCTTTTCATTGTTGGGTAGACACCGAATTCCATGTTACCTCACATGGTCTATGCCGGTTAAGGCATAATCCCTAAATATGTTAATATCGACAAGAAGATGATTTATAGGCCATAGCTACTCAAGAAGCTTTACTTAGTATGGGTAGGAGTATGGGATCTTACTCATGCACTGCACAAGTATACTTTGAGGGTACTTATGGTATGTTGCTATTATGTTATGATAATCTATGCATGACAATATGGTTTATGACATGATTTCCAATGTAGGCATGATGAGTTCAAACTTAGTAAAATGCATGGTTTTTAACCAAAATTTCGTTTTTAGCATATTTTCAATGATTTCTTGCATTGCTATCATACTTAGTGCATCTTTATACTAACCCATATTTCTTCGATATTTTTCCACAAAGTGTAGGTTCCGGTGTTTGAGGTGGTCTTCTTTTTGTACAAGCTTGGATCGACTATTCTCCTAGCTTGTGGTGAGTCCTCATGGATCCGAGGACAAGTGTTATCTTGTTGTTCCTTTTATTTCATTGTATTAGACTTTCAGATTTCTATTATAAGGGTTGTGACCCTATTTGAGACTTCGATTGTATTAGATGGCTAAATGAGAAAATGTCTAGACTTCCACTTTGCTTTTATGAAAAAATTCATAAGACTTGAAAATCTGTTTTTACTCTTCATTGTTCTTTACTTATGTTATGATATGCTAAGTGGCTTACATGGTGCCTTTCGGGGTCCTATGTGCCATGTTACGTCTAGAGGGTACCCTTGGGTCGTGACAAGCTAACTGGTTTGTGACGTATCCTCAACTGAAACTTACAATGATGACTGAATAGAACGAGGTAGATAACCCCTAGAACTCTACCCTCTGGAGTAAGAACCACTAAACTCACCTCCCTTATGGAAATTTTTAAACGTTGACACCTTGGTGAAGTCATCTGGCTTTACCTCCTCTACCTCTACCACAAATTCAACCATTTCTTGAAATGATTTTGCGGAAGCAACTACCTATAAAGCTCGAATCTACAAATCTGACCTGAATCCCTTCATAAAGCATCGAATCCGCTCTTGCGGACTGAAGCACAGATGAGTGGCATACCTGGATAATACATGAAATTTGGCCTCATAAGCTGCAACAGACATCTTTCCTTGCTCTATGTTCAGGAACTCATCTTTCCTCATGTCCCTCAAAATCCGAGGTATATACTTCTCCATGAAGAAGCAAGAAAATGTTGCCCAAGTCATAGGTGGTGCCTTTGCTGGTCGACACTCAACATGAGACCGCACCATATTTTGGCATCCCCCAAAAACTGGTAGGTCACAAAGTCAACACCGAATTGCTACAATATGTCCATCGTATGAAGCAGCACATGACAATCGACAAGGAAATCATAAGCATCTTCAGATTCAGTACCCTTGAAGTTAGAAGGTTTCAACTTTAGGAACTTAATAAAAAGATCATGCTTGTCACTAGTCATTATAGGCCATGTAGTCAATTGGGAAAACATGATTGTTTCCAAGGACACATCTATGCGGGGAGCCACAGCAACTGCATGTTCTTCTCCCTGAACCTGAGGTGCTGGTGTAGAAAATTCTAGGGTGCCTATCTCTGATCAGATAACCCGCTGAGATAAGTGAGAACCTAATTGATCATCTATGGAGTAGGCTGGGGTGGTGCTTCATTTTCACGAATCTTCTCATCCTCCCCCTCATCGCCCTCTCTCGCTACCTCGTCAGCGGATGGAGGGGTCACTGGCCTATTCTTAGTTGAACCAAGTGCTTGTCCTCTGCCTTTAGTGGGACTTCTCCCGCGACCTCTACCATGGCCTCTCGCCATTGCTCCTCTTCGAGGTGCAGCCCCAGTGGTTGACTCAAGTGCACCCTGTCTTGCGGGTGTTGGTGTTGCCACAATTGTTGCTCTAGTTCTGACCATCTGCGAAATAGACTGAAGAAGGTCAAATACCAATTTGTATCACCTAGATACCAATTGGATTCAAGTAATAGCACGAAAGAAAGAAATGAGTTTTCCTAAAGTTCTATAGCCTCTCGAAGAAAAGTAAAGGTGTCCCCGTACCATTCCGCAAGACTCTACTAGACTTTTCCTTGTGTGATGAGCTCACCGAACCTAAAGCTCTAATACTAAGTCTGTCACGACCCAAAACTAGTCATGAGTGACACCCACACTTAACCTCCTCAGTGAGCAAACCAACGAACTCAACCCCAACTTAAATCATTTATTCAACTTACACAAACAACCAGCATGCGAAATCTCAAAACTTATTAAAGCTCTAATAAAATAAATCTCTAGAGTCTATTACATATTATCCCCAAAACCTGAAAGTCATCACATAAGGAAATCTATTCTAAGAACACCAAGTCTAAGAGTATTAAAGGCACCAAAATAAATAAGTAGGATAGTCATGTTTGAAATTTAAGGGCATCATGCCATGACCGAGAGAATCACGCACGAGCTAGAAAAAGCAGCTCACCCTGAAATCTGATGAGCTGGAGACTAGCTAGAGCTGAGGGCAAGTCGAATTCAATGGTACACTTGTTGCACTCCACAAAAGAAAATGAAGAAAACACAAGTAGGGGTCAGTACAGGGGCAACATGTATTGAGTAGGTATCATCGGCCAACTTAAAATAGAAAAAACTATGGCCTACCTCCATCGAAGAACCGAAATCAAGCAAGCTACTTTTCAATACTTTTCCTTTCCTCAATGCCTCCAAACATTTCCAATATATCAAGTATATATGTATAATTCGTAAGTTAACGAGTCTATAAACACTCATATTATTTTATGTCTAGCCTAGACCCAAAATCTCACCTAATTCTATAATCAATTTCCCAAAGTTTAAACTTAAGGGTAAGTCAATTCCTCCAATTAGCATAACTTTAATGGAATTTAAATAATTCGATACCCCTAATATTTAATTGCCTATCTCAATCTATCAAATTATAGTTTATAATATAATAATAGAATTACAAAACTTAAAGTTGAAGACACTAGTTACGAAACCAATGGCAAACAGCACCTACCAAATTCATCTCCAATACAAAATGCACCCTAATAATAATATTTTTATGTATTAATATTAAACATACTAACAGTTTAACCTTATTTTCCTTAGTAATAATTAGGTCATTATTACGTACATTGTTCCCCAACTTAAACCTAACTCTAACATTCTTTCCACCTGTAACGCATGCAACAACCTAATTGCAACTCTAATCCATTATACTTTATGTAAAGCAATAGAAGAATTGATATTAATTACCTGGATCTCGGTCTTTGTAACACCCCGTAGTTTAATAGGCCAACAAGGGCAAAGCGTGAAGTCAACAAGAGAATAGGCAAGGGGCAAGGGACAAGGCCCAAGCCAAACGCCAAGCCTGCCCCAAGCTTGGGATGCACTGCCTCATTTCCACGACCACCACAATGGCCAGTGGAGAGGACCACGCCTCGTGTTTTTGGTCCATGAAGACCAAGGCAGTAGCTCCTTTGAAGCTACCTCAAAGTGGCTCACCTTCACAAGCCACTTCACGGCCAGTGGTGAAGACCACGACTCGTGGGAAGGCTCGTGAAGGTGCCTTAAATTTTTGGAGGAAAATCCTCATAGCCAAGCCACATCGCAAGGAACATGGGCAAGACCACGGCTCATGGTAAGAACCACGGCTCGTGGTCCCTGGGAGTAGGCAGCCTAGTGAGGGGAATTTAGGGAAATTACATTTTAGGTGATTATTAAGTGAGGTCATTTTGTATAGTCTTAGTACACCTATATAAGCTATTTTAACCCTTTAACTACCCCAATTAAGTAATTATTTCCAAAACCCCAAAAGATCCCAATGTTGATATTCTCAAAAAAAATCTGTCTAGGAAACACAGGAAAAAAAAAAGAGGGTCAAGCCATATTAAATGACACCAATCTTCCAAGATTTGTGAGAGATTTGTATCCAAGGTATAATATCTTATTCATCCATGGATTCTTCCATCCATGGAGACCCCTAGAATTCCCCAATTTGATGAACAATTCCTCCATTCAAGTAAGGGTTTCTTCAATGTTGTGGGTTAAGTTGTATGCTGACCCAATTGAGTGGGTATTGATTGTCTATGATAGAATTAGTAGCGAATCATGTTATTATGATGAAATTACATGTTTTCCATGGTTAACCCAAGTTTAATTGATGAAATTCAAGTAATGTGAGTTATGCCTTATGATGGGAAATTGGATGATCTTCTAGAATTGATGATATGTATAGTAATTGTTCAAGAATAGAAGAATGTAGACATGAATTGAATTAGAATAATGTATATGTTATGTATCATGACTAGTAAGGATTGAGAATGAACCTTTATGATGATGTATGACTAGAATTGCTTAAGAATGAAGCATGTGACTAGAATTTCTTGTGATCTAGGTATGTATAATGATTGTAAGAAGTCAATCTTTGAGAGTAAGGCTTGTAGTCATTAATGTTGATTACTAGGGCTTTGAAAGTAAAGCCAATATGATGAATTATGTATGTAGGGCTTTAAAGAGTGAAGCTTATATGATAATGGTAGACTACTAGATAGAGTTATGCATGTTCTTATATAACCTATGTAAATGCGTTATGAACACTTTGAGAGTAAACTGTCTATGATTATGATATGGTGTTGTGTTGTTGAAAGGATATTCTCATATACACACTCAGGCATGAATATGATAGGAGATGAAAGGTTCTCTCATATAGAATTATTCTAGGTTGAAAGGCTTGCTCACCTAAAATGAATCATAGCATTTTTAGTCAAGTTATTTGGAAGATGTCTTATGAAATCCTTTCTTGAATAGCTTGACCTGGTATAACAACACCATTTCATGGTAGCTTGAGTATGAGACCTCATTGGTAGCCTTGGATTGGGAAATCATACCTTTCTTAAGGGTAGCTTGACCTAGTATCATAGAATACTTGCATGGTAGCATGACTTGGTTAGGCCAAACCACTTCATCTGTAGCTAGGATAGAGTAATTGTACTATTCCTTGAATAGCTTAGACTTGAATGATAGTATGCTTTCCTTTGGTAACATGGTCTAGCCTAGTATGGTGCTATTCCTTTGGTAGAATGGTCTACTCCAATATGGTGACTATTCTTTGATAGCTTGGTCTAGTCAAATAGGGTGTTATTCCTTGGTAGTCTAGAAATGATAAATAGTAATCATTTAAGTATGATAGCCTAAAGTGGTACTTAGTATGGGTAGGATTATGGGGTCTTATCCATGAAATGCACAAGTATGACTTGAAGCTACTTATAAAGTATTCTCTTTTATGTTGTATGCTTAGCTTGGATTGTGGCTATAGTTGTCTTCAATGATATGTTGGACTAAAGGTGAAGATTCCCTTGTCTATGAGAAGTAAGTTAAGGATGATATCCAAAGAAGGAAAGTATGATTATGATGACCTAAAAGTGGTACTTAGTGTGGGTGGGATTATGGGGTCTCATCTATGCATTGCACTAGTATTCTTTGAGGTTACTTGAGAAGTAATTCTCTTATGATATGAAGGACTAAGGGTTGACTAATGCTTATATTATGCCTATGTTGGAGACTATACCTATGACTATGTTCGTGTCTCTTATGCTTATAGTTTATGTTTTATAAAGCGTCTCTTATGATTATGACATATATCTTATGTTGACTAACCGTTATGTTATGCTCTTATGATGTTATGCTAGCTATCATATTTAGTACATTTTGTACTAACGCATACTCTTGCCTACATTCTCATCCAATATAGGGTCCGGCGATTTTGAGTTCTATCTCCATGGATAAGTTCATAGTATAGCAAGGATTGAAGACTTGGTGAGTCCTCATAGCATCGAGCATTTGATCACCTTTGCTTTATGTCTTTTAATTTCATGTTAGAACTATTGTATGGGTTGTGTCTCAAGAGTTATTCAAGTTGTTTTATTTCGTTTGAGACAAGTGTAATAAGACTTCCGCTTTGCTTTTGTAAAGACTTTGATTGTATCAAAAATGTTTTAAAAATTTTGCACTTTTCTATTATCTGATGTTATGATATGCTAAGTGTCTTACGCTGAGTCCTTCGGGGTTCTATGTGCTATGTTACCTCTAGGGTGTACCCATGGGTCGTGACAAACTTGGTAATCAAAGCACAAGATTTAGAATGGTTCTAGGATGTCTCAAACCACGTCTAGCAGAGTCTTGATCATATATGTGTAGCACGCCACATTGATGAATAGGAGGCTATTGGATGTTTAGGAAACTTCACTTCTTCATTCTCTAAATCGTGCCATACAGTTTAACTATATTAGCTCATTCTCCTTATCCGTGCTCGTTGATTTTTAGGGTGTGGCTAATACAAGGGAAAATACTAGGAGGAATGAGGAAGACAGTGTGGATCAAGAAGTTCCTCCCCAAGCTCCTCCTCAAGCTCCAATTGATCCTTCGGTTATGTCGAATGTAGAGATTAGACCGACTTTTCAAATATTGGCTCATGCCATGACGGCTCAAGTCAATAGAAAAGTGGTTGCTCCGGTGAATCCTACTATGAATTCCGCGGCTTTAAGAGTAAGGGATTTTATGAGAATGAACCCTTCGCAGTTTTATGGATCCAAATTGGAAGAGGATCCTAAGGAGTTTTTATATGAGGTTTATAAGGTGTTTGGTATCATGGGGGTGACTTCGGTAGAGAATGTGGAGTTAGCCGCTTATCAATTGAGAGGTATAGCACAAGTATGGTATGAATAATAGAAGGAGAGTGACCGGTAGGGGCGGGTCTTATAGAGTGGGAGGTGTTTAAGTTGGCATTTCTAGATAGGTTCTTTCCCCGAGAGTTGAGGGAAGCTAAGATGGAAGAGTTCATTCACCTTAGGCAAGGTAACATGAGTGTTAAGGAGTATGCCTTGAAATTTACCCAACTATCCAAGTATGCTCCATTTATGGTGGTGGATTCGAGAGATAAGATGAGTAGGTTCTTGACGGGTGTGTCTGACTTAGTAGCAAAAGAATGTTGTACGGCAATGCTCCATCATGATATGGATATCTCACCTCTTATGGTGTACGCCCAACAAATTGAGGAGTCAAAACTCAAGGAGGAGAAATCTAGGGAGAAAAAGAGGTCTAGGATGGATGATGATAAGTCATTTCATGGGGGTCAGATGGATATGGTCACTCTAAGAAGTGACAAAGGTTTTCCGGACAAGGTTCTTTTAATACTTCTAAGTATAAGAAAGAGAGGGTGTCTAACCCTAAACCTCCCAAAATAAGCAATGAGTCCTTATGGCCTACTTGTGCTAGGTGTGGTAAGAGACATGAGGGTAGGTGTTTGGCCGATAGAGAGGGTTTGCTTTAGTTATGGTGAAAGTGGCCACAAGATGAGAGATTGTCCAAAGGCAAAGGCTATGAGAAGAGAGGGTAAACAAGTTGCTCCTAATGGTTTGGATGGGGATGCTCAAAATAAGAACAGTTTCTATGCTCTTCAAGCTAGATATGAACAAGAGTGACCTCCAAACGTTGCTACCGGTATGTATTTTATGCTTTAGTAGATTCTGGATTACTTGTCTTTTGTGACTTATGTGTTATACTTTGATGTTGTCTTGAGTATGAGTGGGATACATTATTATTATGTGTTGTTGATAGTAGAACCCTACTTGGCCATTTTGAGTGTTAGGTATGTTGGTGAAAGCTTAAGTGATAACTTGATCCGACCTTAGAATGAAAAGCGATAGTGCTTAGAAATTCCACCTAGGCTTACTCCCAAGTGGGAGATGGTGTGCCTAGATAGTAAGGTCATTTTGTGGTTATGAGTGGCCATGATTTCTTTATATGCATGTTCATGAAAAAGATTAAGTCTTGATAGAAATGACTTATGTCCATTGGTTTCCTCTTGTTGTAGTGCATTGGGTAGAGTTGCCTATAGTACTTCATGAGATGAATAGATGAACATGTCCTAGCTTGGAGTTGAGAGATTACTCCTTGGAAGAATGTTATGAGTATAGATTTCATATAGGATCCATGAAAGTGTGTTGAGCATAATTTAGCTTGGAGATGGTAGTTCCTCCTTAAATATGAGTAGCTATAGAATTTCATGCATTTAGGGTTGTTAGATGTAGTTAATACCTTCCACATCATGAATTGAGTATGTTTAGCTTGGAGTTGATGTTTTCCTCCTTGGTTGTATGCATTTAGATGTGTTGCATGCATGATGGGATGCTAGTCTAGAGTCGCTTCCTTTAGGAGGTGTCTAGATCTTAATTCGAGGATGAATGTTCCCAAGGGGGAGATATTGTTACACCCCGTAGTTTAGTAGGCCAACTAGAGCTAAGTGTGAAGGCAACAAGAGCCAAGGAAAGGGGCAAGGGCCAAGGCTGCCCTAAGCTTGGGATGCACTTCCTCATCTCCACGACCACCACCACGGCCAATGGTGAGGACCACGGCTCGTGGTGTGGTTCGTGGAGGCCAAGGCAGTAGCTCCCTTGAAGCTGCCTCAAAATGGCTCACCTTCATGAGCCATTTCACGGCTAGTGGTAAAGACCACGGCTCATGGGAAGGCTCGTGAAATGCCTTCAATTTGTGGAGGCCAAAGTCTCATAGCCAAGCCACTGCCCAAGGACCATCGATCGTGTTAAGGACCACAGCTCGGGTTAAGGGCCACGGCTCGTGGTGCCTGGGAGTAGGCTGCCTAGCGAAGGCCATTAGGGAAATTCCTTTTTAGGTGTTTATTAAGTGAGGTCATTTTGTATAGTCTTAGTACACCTAAATAAGATATTTTAACCCTTTAACCACCCCAATTAAGTCAATATTTCCAAAACTCTAAAAGATCCCAAAGTTCATCTTCTCAAAAAATCTCTCTAGAAAACTTAAGAAGAAGAAAAAGAACAAGAAGAAGAGGGTCAAGCTAGGTCAAAATCCTCCAATCTTCCAAGCTTTGTGAGGGATTTGTATCCAAGGTATGACAGGTTATTCATCCATGGATCCTTCCATCCATGGAGCCCCCTAGAATTCCCCAATTTGATGAAGAATTCCACAATTCAAGTTAGGGTTTCTTCAATGTTGTGGGTTATGTTGTATGTTGACACAATAGAGTGGGTATTGATTGTCTATGATAGAATTAGTAGTGAATCATGTTATTATGATGAAATTACATGTTTTCCATGGTTAACCCTAGTTTAATTGATGAAATTGAACTAATGTGTGTTATGCCTTGTGAAGGGAAATTGAGGGTTTATAGATGATATTCTAAAATTGATGATATGTATAGATATTGTTCAAGAATAGAAGGATGTAAACATTAACTGAATTAGAATAATGTATATGTGATGGATCATGACTAGTAAAGCCTGAGATTAAACCTTTATGATGATATATGACTAGAACTGCTTAAGAATGAAGCATGTGACTAGAATGTCTTGTGATCTAGGTATGTATGATGATTGTAAGAAGTCAAGTTTTGAGAGTAAGACTTGTAGTCATGAATGTTGATTACTAGGGTTTTGAAAGTAACGCCAATATGATGAATTATATATGTTAGGGCTTTAAAGAGTTAAGCTTATATGATAATGGTAGACTACTAGATAGATTTATTGTGGAAGAACTTTACCCACATGACCTAGATTATGAAAGTATGAGATTATGCATGTTCTTATAGAACCTACGTAAATGCTTTATGAACACTTGAAGAGTAAAGTGTCTATGATTATGATATGTCGTTGTGTTGTTGAAAGGATATTCTCATATACACACTTAGGCATGAATATGATAGGAGATGAAAGGTTCTCACATATAGAATGATTCTAGGTTGAAAGGCTTGCTCACCTAAAATGAATCAAAGCATGTTTAGCCTTGTTATCTTGAAGATGTCTTATGAAATCCCTTCTTGAATAGCTTGACTTGATATGACAAGACCATTTCATGGTAGCTTGAGTATGAGACCTCATTAGTAGCCTTGGATTGGGAAATCATGCCTTTCTTAAGGGTATCTTGAACTAGTGTCATAGAATACTTGCATGGTAGCATGACATGGTTAGGCCAAACCACTTCATTAGTAGCTAGGATGGAGTAATTGTACTCTTCCTTGAATAGCTTGGACTTGCATGATAGTATGCTTTCCTTTGGTAACATGGTCTAGCCTAGTATGGTGTTATTCCTTTGGTAGCATGGTCTTGTCCAATATTGTGAATATTCCTTGGTAGCTTGGTCTAGTCAAATAGGATGTTATTCCTTGGTAATCTAGAAATGATAAATAGTAATCATTTAAGTATGATAGCCTAAAGTGGTTCTTAGTATGGGTAGGATTATGGGGTATTATCCATGCATTGCACAAGTATGACTTGAAGTTACTTATGAAGAACTCTCTTATATGTTGTATGCTTTGCTTGGATTGTGGCTATAGTTGTCTTCCATGATATGTTGTACTAAAGGTGAAGATTCCCTTGTCTATGAGAAGTAAGCTAAGGATGAGATCCAAAGATGGTAAGTATAATTATGATGACCTAAAAGTGGTACTTAATGTGGGTGGGATTATGGAGTCTCATCCATATATTGCACTAGTATGCTTTGAGGTTACTTGAGAAGTAATTCTCTTATGATATGAAGGACTAAGGGTTGACTAATGCTTATATTATGCCTATGTTGGAGATTATGCCTATGTTGGAGATTATGCCTATGACTTTAACGTTGTCTCTTATGCTTATAGTTTATGTTTTATAAAGCGTCTCTTATAATTATGGCATATATCTTATGTTGACTAACCCTTATGTTATGCTATTATGATGTTATGCTAGCTATCGTATTTAGTACATTTGTTACTAACGCATACTCTTGCCTACATTCTCATCCAATGTAGGGTCTGGCAATTTTGAGTTCCATCTCCGAGGATAAGTTCATACTATAGCAAGGATTGAAGACTTGGTGAGTCCTCATAGCATCGAGGATTTGATCACCTTTCATTTATGTCTTTTATTTTCATGTTAGAACTATTGTGTGGGTTGTGTCCCAAGAGTTATTCAAGTTGTTTTAGATGGTTTGATACAAGTGTAATAAGACTTCCGCTTTGCTTTTATAAAGACTTTGATTGTATGGAAAATGTTTTAAAATTTCTGCACTTTTCTATTATCTTATGTTATGATTTGCTAAGTGGCTTACATTGAGTCCTTCGGGGTTCTATGTGCCATGTTACATCTAGGGTGTCCCCATGGGTCATGACAGTCTTCTTGATAAATGTCGCAGGTACTGCTTTCTCGCCTCAAACCCTTATTCTTTCTACAGAATATTTACTCCCTAATTATTATATACGACCAACTATAAAAGTGTGAAAGTGACCCACTATTAATTTTAATGTTATTTTCTTTTAACCACCAACTAAATAAATTATTAAAAATACCCCATTAATTTTATAATTGTAGTTACGAATAGTCTAAAATACCCATTTAGAATCTATCGGAAAGTATTTATGAAATATAAAGCTCTAATACTCAAAACGACCAAATGGATCGTTACAATTATATTAAAAGCTGACACCTTTTCACATTGATGAGTAGTGACTTTTCTCAAGGATTGTAACTTTTTTATAGAGTGTGACTTTTTTGATGAGTTGTGACATTTCCAAAAAGTTGTGATTTTTCTAAAGGGTTGTGACTTATCAGATATGGCACGATAAGTACCTTTTCATTCTATTATTTGTTGTCTATAAGCAGATGGGTTTTCTCACACTTTTAAACTACGAATTTTGTAAGTTTTCTATTATTCTTCTTAAAACAAGGAAGATTGTAAGAGTTGTTCAATAATGCAATTACAATAATTTTGTGGGTAAATTAGATAAATCAACAAAAATTGATGCAAGAAGAATGGAATAACTCAACTTCAAATGAGAAGACTATCTAGATAATTAATAGGGAAAATTTTCAAAATGTCAATATTTTGACATTTAATAGGCCCCTTAGCCACACTTTCAATATTTATTTAAAATGTCAATATTTTAGCTTATTTTGTATCTTATTTACGTTTTTTTTTATTCATTTGATTTGCAAAAATACAATAATTTAATAATAGAAAGGAGAAAATCAGGGGAGAGAACATTTAAAAAAGAAACATATCACTTAAAATTCTCATCAATTACAATTTCAAAGAAATTCATTTTCTCATTCGATTGGATCAACAAATTCAATCTCAACTTTTCTCCTTTATAAAAATCTTAATCATGGATTGTATCCCAATGTTCAAAATTGTATTACATGACTACCAAATTTATTTTTCTTTTATTTGTATTACAAAAATATTACTGATTGTATCCCAATATAATCTAATAATTACATATGAATATGATTTGTGAAAGGATAAAAGATTCTTGAAAAAAATAGCATACATGGTGAAAATAATACAATCTGTAGAGGAAGGATACAATATTCTAAAACAAACAAATTGACTGTGAAAGAAATAGGGATACAAGATTCTGGAAAAAATTAGCATACATAGTGAAAAATACAATATGTTGAGAAAGGATACAATATTCTAAAAAAATACAAATTGATTGTGAAAAAAAAAGATACATATATGCTTAAGAAATACAAATCCATTTGGCATACCTATTGCAATGACTAGAAACTAAAAAAGTAATACAATGTTCTTAATAAAAATACAAATGTTGAGTAAAAGAAAAACAATTGACAAACTAAAATTAATATGAATACAATTTTGGTATGAATACAATTTTTGCAACCTTCTTCTCTGACTCTCTCTTTCTTCTTCTTCGTCTGCTATGTTTTATTTCCCGATTTTCATTCACCAAACTCAAATTCAAATTCGTATTCACTTGTGCATTAGTAATGCTATAAGAAAAATATGAAATTATTAAACATGAATGTATAAAAAATCAAACAATATATGATGTATGAAGGTCAATGTAGATTACTACAATCTACTAGATCTCAAATATGAAAATAAAATCACAAAAAAAAAAAAAATTAACAATGGTGTTCAAAACACGAAAAATTTGAAATACATTAAAAAAAAACAGGGGGAAATCTCACTAAATTCATGGTGAATATGAAAATAAACTCACAAAAAAATCGAACAAAACTGTTTAAAGGACAGAAGATCCAAACTACAAAATACTTTGTGAATATGAAAACAAAATCACAAGAAATCTCACAAAATACTTGTTGACTTCGAATTGACCTTAATTAATAAGTGAAAAATCTTTTGAATTAATTATGAGATTTGTTGAACAAAGTGTAGGAAATTTGAATAGTTGATTTCCTTGAGAAAGGAAAAAGAGATAACACTAGTGAAAAAGGGGAGAGAGAGAGAAGAGATTTGAGGTAAAACCTAGAAAAGGGGTAAGTGGGTATAATGGTGGTTTACCACTTGTTGTTCAAGTTGTGAAAAGTCTCAAACAGTTGGGAAAAAAAAGATTTTATCAAAAACTTGTTGGAAGAGTCAAAACTAGATTTAACAAGTACTCTTTTGTTTCCAATTTATTTCTTGTACTTTTATTTTTATTCAGTTTAATATTGAATATTCTTTTTTCTTGGGGGTGGGGCCGCATCTTTAAGACCGCAAAGTTAAAAGACATTTTTATATATTCTACATATCCTTAAATTAAAAGTCTTCTTTATTTTTTAAAATTTCATATCGAATTAATAATAGACAAATCTATATATATCATTTTTTATCTATCTATCTATACTACCTTAAAAGATCAACTACCTAACTTAAATGTTAAATTATTATAATACCCCAACTTAAAACACCAAATTTAGTAAATCTTCTATATTTTATATTATTTTATATCTATTTATTATATTATATTAAAGGATGACACATTTTCACATTGAAGGATCGTAACATTTTCAAAGGTTATAACTTTTTTGATGAGTCGTGACCTTTTCGAAGGGTTGTGACTTTTCTATAAGGTTGCGACTTTTCCGAAAAGTTGTGACTTTTCTGAAGGGTTGTGACTTTTACAAAGAGTTGTGACTTTTTCTGATAAGTTGTGACCTTTTTTGAAGGGTTGTGATTTTTCTGAAGGGTTGTGACTTTTTTTTAATAAGGCACAATAAACATTTTTTTCATACACTACCCTTTGTTGGCTATAAAAAAAAGGGGTTTCCTCAAATTTTTCAACTACAATTTTTTTGAAGATTTTCATTGCTCCTTCTTAAAACACTCAATTTAGTACATCTTCTATATTTTATATTATATTAAATAATATTATATTAAAAGAAGACACCATTTTACATTGAATGGTTAGGACTTTCCGGTGAGTTGTGACTTTTCCGGTGAGTTGTGACCTTTCCGAATGGTTGTGACTTCTATGATAAGAAAGAATATGCACATGCTCATACTACACATTTTAAACTATAAATGGAGGGATTCCTTACATTTTAAAACTATGATATTTTTACGTTTTCTATTCTTCTCATCTTTAAAAACTCAAAATTGATATATAGACGTTGACAATCTCAAAGTTCAGTGAAACTAGAACACTCCCTAACATGAATGTTAAATTAATATAATACTCCAACTAAAAACATTCAATTTAGTATATCTTCTATATTTTATATCAATATATATTTATATTATTTATATTATATATATTAAAAGTAAGAACTCCAATAATACAATAATAACTAAGTAATGCACTATGGGTGAGGGAGGAGAAAGTATATTTAAGAGGTGTAACTAAGAGATTTAAAGAGTGTAACACCCGGAAAACTAGTAGGCTAAACTAGAGCCTTAGGTGAGGGTTTTAGAGCTTTTCATGAGAGTTGTAGAGTTTGATGTGAGGGTTAGAGTCGTAGATTCAACTTCCCGTATTTAGAATGAAGGTTTTAGGTCTAGGGCTTCAACGTACGACCCCCCAAGGACCAACCAAGGGTCCTTGAGGGGGACCCAAAATAGCCCCTAGAAACTGCCCAAAAGGGTGTAGAATTAATTAGTTATTAAGTGGGGTCATTTTATTAGTAATAAAACCACATATATAAACCTAATAGACCCCTAAATACATGAATCCAAATCATTATTTCAATTCACAAAAGAGAACCAACTCCCTCCAAGAAATTCTCTCTCTAGAAGAAGAAGAAGCAAAAGAGAAGCAAGCTAGGTCAATTTCTTCCATTGTTGCAAGCTTTGTGAGAGATTTATAATCAAGGTATGTTATCTTATTCATCCATGGATTTTTCCATCCATGAATCCCCCTATATTTCCCCCAATTGTGAAGATGAAATCCCTAATTCAAGTTAGGGTTCCTTCCAAAATTGTGGGTTAAGTTGAGTATGATTCCAATTGAGTGGATAGTACTTGTTTATGATTGATTTAGTATTGAATTATGATATTATGATGATATTACATGTTTTCCATGGCTAACCCTAGTCTAATTGATGAAATTGAAGCTATGTGGGTTTATGCCATGAAAGGTGAAATTGAGGATTTATAGATGATCTTCTAGAATTGATGTTATGAGTAGTAATTGTTCAAGAAACAAAGAAAGTAGACATTAATTGAATTAGATCATAATATATATGATGGATCATGACTAGTAATGATAGAGATTGAGCCTTTATGATGAGATATGGTTAGAATTGCTTAAGAAAGAAGTATGTGATTAGAAGTAAATCCATTAAGAGTAAAGACTCATAATTATGAATGTTGACTTCTAGGGTTTTGAAGATAAAGCTAATATGATGAATTATGTATGATAAGGCCCTAAGAGGGAAGTTGGCTTGACAATGGTAGACTATTAGATAGAATAGTTGTGGTAGGACTTTACCCACCTAATCTACCCCATGAATGTTTGAATGCATAAAGTGATAGAATCACATGAGTTAGGATGATATCCATGTCTAGTGCTTGAACCTTAATTGTGATGATTTAAAGTAAGTCTTGGACCTCAAGGAGGTTAATTATGAGATTATGCGTATAGTAATTGAACTATTTGAATCATGTTATCAATCATCTCTAATGTAGTCATTCATAATGCGTCGATTTGCTATGATTATGAATATATCCATGTCTAATGTAGTCATTCTGGATGTGTTGATTTAATATGAACTGTAACGACCCTTTTGGTCATTTTGAGTACTAGAGTTTTTTATTGCATAAAATACTTTCCGATAGATTTTAAATGAGTATTTTGTACTATTTGTGACTACAATTATGAAATTAGTGGGTAGTTTTAATAATTAATTTAGATGGTGGTTAAAGAAGATATCATTAGAATTAATAGTGGATCACTTTCACCACTTTAACAATTTTGAAACTATACAAATAGGGTAATAACTAATCAGTAGAAAAGAAGAAAATTTAAGAAAAAAGCCGCACAATTATCAAGAACAAATTGAAGAAGCGCTTCAGGTGAGCAAATTTTTTTTCAGATTTCAATATTAGAGTGTTGCTCAGATAAATGGCTTATTATATTGGTATGTATTTAAGAAGGAGGAGGCGAATTGTTATCCTTTTTTATACCCACACTAATTTGGTTGGAAAATTGAAAGTGTTAAGTTGAGGACGTGATGATTGGCCAAAATATAAGTAGAAACAATTAATAGTTGAAAGATTAGGTTGCAGGGAAGGTTGTATATGTTATATATTATATATATGTGGAATTAGACGATAATTGTTGTATATAGATTTAGTGCAGTTATTTTTCAAAGCTCGCATATTCTCCTAGTTGCCGAAAAGAGAATGTTCAAACAAAATTTTGGGGGTGAGAGCAATAGTTGAAATATTGCCATTTGTTGATGTGGATAATTTGCAGTAGTTAAGGAGTTGTACAAGGCATATTTTCTTTTCTTTCTATTTTGGTGGATCTTTGCGGTTTAAGCTTTTGAATATTACTTGGGCAATGTCTTTGTTTCAATTGGAGTAATGATTAGCCAATCAATGGCTAATGATGTAATAAATTGGGTTTGTAGTATAAGATAAATATGTTAGAGTTGTTGCCAATGGTTTCGAAAACCAGTGGCTCACTTTTGAATTTTATTATGTGTCTATCATCTTATAAATTGAGTTTTAGTATATTGAGATAGGTAATTAAATATTAGGTGTATCGATGTAACGACCCGAGAGCACCCCCTTGCCGTTACATGCGTATTCGACATCTCGAAGGTCTGATACAAGCCTTAGCATTCATTCACCGCATAGATACTAAAAATCACTAAGAATTTAAAACTTTTATTCAATAAAACTATAAGACTTCAAGAGTTATCAACATTTGAAAACATCGATACGCAAGCGGAACTACTAAGTCTCTTTAGCCAATCTTAGACAAGAACTTAAAACGTACTAAGGGACACGGCCATTTGCAAATGAAATGAAACTTAAGTGTCTATTAGAATGGCTAAGAAACTTCTAAACATAGTCCTCGAATCTTGAGGACATACCAAAGACTTGGAAGAGTGAAGCAATCCAAGCAACTCCAAAGCACAATCTCCTCCTAATTACCACAACCTACACTTGTACTAAAATAGAAGAAAGGGGTTAGTACAACACACGTACTAAGTATGAGGATATGCAAAACATGGTAAAAAGGACATTTGTTCGGAAGTTATGCTTTCATGCCATTTTGATAAAATCTCATGAACATCAACATAATAGGCACCTTCCAAGTCACAACCAACAATACAAAGTCACATGCTTCACAATACCTCATAAACATACATAACCCGTTTACCTTTACCTTCTTGCCTTGGACCTCCACCTTAAGTAACCCTTAAGCAATACCTTTGTGCAATGTATTGGCAACGTCCAATACCATCACCCACACTAAGGCACCACCTTAAGGTCACACAAAGTGCACTTACCATGCATACCTCAACCTTCACCAATTAATCACAAGAAACATACAAGCACATAAACCAACAAGTCACTTCATAACGCTAGAACACTCATCAAATGTCATCCCAAGACTCACCTAAGTAAGACATGGTGAGGCAGCCCAAACTACCGCTCCATACCACACCCAAGTGATCCTTAAGGCTACACAAGACAAGCTCCCTTCACATCTCAACATAAATCGTTGATTCAACTTAATGTAATTAAACAACTTCATTCACTAATGACATCAGATCATCACATGCATTCAATTCAACATAAGCACTTACATTCAATTCATTATGACTCACTTTCACATTAGCATGCGCAAAGACCAACGCTTTCATTAATTAGCCCAATAAGACTCATTCATTCATTATCATTACTAAGACACACCAAGATCTCCCTTAAATGTCTACTTGTGCAATGTCTAGATGATGTCCCATTCCACCACCTATCCTAAGTAGTACACCCTTAAGAGACCCTAGTGCATTCATTCATTAATGTGGGGGAAAAGCCTTAACCGACATAGACCATGGAGCTTGACATGAAATCCCAGTAATACCCTTACCGGATGAGGGATCCCTACTTGCCTAAGGTAGGGTCATTCTTTTAGCCTTTATGTGGTAGAGACCACTAGCTAGTCCTATGTGGGCACATAGTTAAGGGATAGAAATATTGCTTCTAGGTACTCTCATCTCAACTCACGAAGTGCACCCATCTTAAGGGCTGGTACTAAATACTCACATCTCAACTAACGAAAGAGTATACACCCATCTTCATATCCTGTCGGTGCTAGACATTACTCCCCCACGGAGTTTGGACATTCATTTCATTCATTCATTTAGGGATAAGGATTGCTACTAAGTACTCTCATCTCAACTCACGAAGGAGTACCCATCCTAACCCAATATTCATTCACTTAGGGATAAGGATTTCAACTAAGTACTCTCATCTCAACTCACGAAGGAGCACCCATCCTAGCCCAACATTCATTAAGGAAGCTCTTGGATTCAAATATGAGAAAAGCTTTCATCTAGGAACCCCATTCATTTAAAGGAGTACTTTATGAGACAATCCTTACAATAGACCCAACTTTCATTCATTAGCATTAACTCCCATTCTTTTCATTCATTCTCACACTCTTTCATTCATTCTTCACTAGGTGTGAGATTAGGCAAGCATAGTCGATCCTAACCTCACCTTCATTATAAGTCATTCAAAGAAGACAACAACCAAGCATAACAGATAAAGTCTCTACACAAGGTCACCTTTCAAGCTCTTAGACCATACACAAATTCGCATCATATCATACTACCTTCACATAATCAACATTACTCAAAACAACAATCATCCAACTTTGCCTACAAAGCCATGATCACAACATGCTTATAAAGTAAACACCTCCCCACTTTCAAAGGGATCAAACCTCACAATTCTAACATCTACAACAAATATATATAATATATAGAATACTAGAATCAATAATATATTCACAACTTCATCATCATCATAAACCTTAGGTCACAATTGCCCATTCAAGGCCAACATCCAATATAACACAATTGACCATCAATTCCTCATAACTCAACATAGAACAATACATAAATCAATAGTCCATAACAATCTACACATTAATATCACATTATTAGCTCATAATCAATAGACCCACTTTAGACCCAAAATTAGGGTTTCAAGATATGCAAGGGTTCATGGAGTTTTTGACCTTAAAACCATCAATATTAACATAAAACATCATTTGAAATACTTTCATGCAAGAACCCAAGCTTAGAATTGAAATTGGGGGGTTTTAGTGTTTTTGAAAAACATTGAAATCACTTTGATCTGGCTCTTTGATTGAAAGGAGAATCAAAGATAAAATCCACATACCTTGATGATTAATTTCCTAGGAATTTGAAGAGAAATCAGTAGGAACCCATCCCCTAGCTTGAAGCTTCAAAGATGTCTTCCATGGAGTTCTAGAGAGAGTTTATTTGAGAGGGAAGGTTCAATTGGAATAATGAGGTCCAACTCTTGGTTTTGGGGTTTTAACCACTTAAAATACCCTAAAATAGGTAGAATAACCATTTATAATAATTCCCAAAAGTACCCAAACTACCCCTCACTTAGTTAAACAAGTAAAACTTAAGTTTTATTTTTGCAGATTACGTCGGGAAACAAGTCCGCGACGCGGAGGTGTTCCCACAAGTTTCTGGAAATTAAATTTTGAGACAGTAGAGTCCGCGACGCGGACCAAACTTTTGGCCCTTGGTGGAGCTAGTCTGCGACGCGGACATACTCCCTCCATGAGTAAGGCAACTTGTTTGGCAAAGGGTTGGGGTCCTCCTCGGGAACCCTTAGGGTGGTCCCGAGAAGTCGTACCCGAACGTTTTGACCCTAAATACATTTATTAAGACAATAGGGTCACCTCCACTGATTTTAGACTCCAAACAACACATAAAAACATGAACAACATACTAGAACACACCAACACGTAAAAGACTAGTTTCCGAACGTCTTGGTTGTCCCTTGACATTTGACTTCCAAACACTCTAAAACTGACTAAAAAGGCTATTCTTCATTATTTTAACAAGTTATTAATGCATAAAACCCATGTGAGACTCTACTTTATCCTACTTCATTTTCAGAGGCGTCACAATCGAATTATTTAAATTCAATTAAAGTTATGTTAATTTGAAGAATTAAGACCTACCCTTAGGTTTGAACTTTTGAAAATTGATTATATAACTAGGTGAGTTTTTGGGTCTAGGCTAGACATAGAATAATATGAGTGTTTATAGACTCGTTAACTTACAAATTATGCATATATACTTGATAGATTGGAAAGGCTCAGAGGCATTGAGGAAAGGAAAAGCATTGGAGAAGTAGTTTGCTTGACTTCGGTTCTTCGGTGGAGGTAGGTTATGGTTTATTATATTTGATATATAGACTCTTAATAGTAATTGATATGCAATTGAGTGATATTGTGAAGTTTTCTATGTACTTGATTGTGTGGTTGTGCGACTTGGTTGTGTGGTTTGTGATTGATCTGAAATCTTGAGAACTTGAAATTTATAATCTTGAACCCACTCTATCGAAGTGATGCCTTGAATATAGAAGGCTTAATGAAATATTGTTAAGGAAGTGGAAAGAGATGATAAGAATGACAAATGAATTAACGATATTATTAGATAGAGGTGTCACATTCCGACACGGTATTATTGGATCGAGGTGTCACGTTTCAAAACAGTATTATTGGATCGGGGTGTCACGTTCCGACACGGTAACATTACAGGAAGAAGATATTAAATTAACTTAATGTACTCAATCTCAAAGAACCCATTTCCCAAATGAGCGTGATGTGGAGGCATGAGTCCCGTATGTGTGCTTGATATTGTGATTGATTGTGTACTTGCTTCCGTTGTCACTTGTTCATGTTGTTTGTTGATTGCCACCTGCTAAGTGTCATAGTTGATTTTATACTATTATTCATTGCATATTACTTTCTATTTTGGGTTTGTTGATGATACCTACTTAGTATGTGTTCCTTGTACTGACCCCTAATTGTGTTTTCTTCGTTTTCTTTTGTGGAGTGCAGCAAATATACCATCAACTTCGACTCGCCCTCAGCTCTAGCTAGTTTCCAGCACATCAGATTTTAGGGTGATCTATTCCTTCTAGCTCGTGCTGGATTTTCTCAGTCATGGCATGATGTCCTTAAATTGCAGACATAGACCATTCTATTAACTTACTTTTGTGTCTTTAATACTCCTACACTTGGTATTTTGAGGACAGATGTCCTTGATGTGATGACTTTCAGGTTTTGGGGATAAAAAGTGATAGACTTTAGAGGTTTATTTGATTGGTTACTTTAATAAGTTTTGAGCTTCCGCATTATTGTTGTTATTCGTAGTTGAATTATTGATATAATTTGGGTTGGATTTGTTGCTTCGCTCATTTAGGGGGTTAAGTGTGGGTGCCACTCAGGACTAGTTTTGGGTCATAACAAAATTGGTATCATAGCTTTAGGTTCGATGATCTCATCACACAAGGGCAGGTCTAGTGGAGTCTTACGGAACGATAAAGGGACGCCTTAACTTTTCTTTGAGAGGCAATAGGACTTTAGGAAAACTCACATTTTTCTTTCTTTCGTGCTATTACTTGAATCCAATTGGTAACTAGGTGATACAAATTAGTATCTGGCCTTCTTCACTCTATTTTGCAGATGGTTAGAACTAGAGCAACAGTTGTGACAACACCAACAGCGGCAAGACAGGGTGGGCTGAGCCAACCAATGGGGCTGCAGCTCGAGGGGAAGAAGTGGTGAGAGGCCATGGTAGAGGTCACGGGATAATGTCCACTAGAGGCAGAGGACAACGGATAGAGTGGTGACTCATCCACCGACTGACGAGGTAGACAGAGAAGGTGATGAAGGGGAAGATGAGCAGATTCAGGAGAAGGAAGCACCACCCCAGCCTACTCCAGAGATGATTAATCATGTTCTCACTTATCTTAGCAGGTTATCTGATCAGGGCCAGGCACCCCAGCAATTTCTACACCGGAACTTCAGGTTTAGGGAGTACAACATGCAACTGTTGTGGCTCCCCGCATGGATATGTCCTTGGAAACAGGCACGTTTCCCCGATTGACTACAGGGCCTATAATGACTAGTGACCAGCATGACCTTTTTATTAAGTTCTCAAAGTTGAAACCTCTAGTCTTCAAGGGTACTGAATATTAAGATGTTTATGATTTCCTAGTTGAATGTCATGAGTTGTTACATAAGATGGACATAGTGGAACGATTCGGTGTTGAGTTTGTGATCTACTAGTTTGAAAGGGATGCCAAAATGTGGTGGAGGTCTCATGTTGAGTGCGACCATCAAAGACACCACCTATGACTTGGCAGCATTTTCTAGCTTGTTCATGGAGAAGTATATACCCCGGACTTTGAGGGACATGAGGAGAGATGAGTTCCTGAATCAAGAGCAAGGAATGATGTCTGTTGCAGCTTATGAGGCCAAATTTTGTGCATTATCTAGGTATGCCACGCAGCTTTGCTTCAATTTTCAAGAGCGGATTCACCGCTTTGTAAAGGGATTGAGGTCAAATTTTTAGATTCTAGCTTTACAGGTAGCTGCTTCTGCAAAATATTTTCAGGAAGTGGTTGATTTTGTGCTAGAGGTATAAGGGGTGAAGCCGGATGACTTCACCAAGGTATCAACATTTAAGAAGTTTTGTAGAGAGGTGATTTTAGTGGTTCTTACTTAAGAGGTCAGAGTTCAGGGGGTTATCCACCCCATCCTATTCAGTCTTCATTGCAGGTTTCAGCTGAGGGTTCGTCGCAGATCAGCCTTTTTTGAGTTTGGGGGTTATCTCCAGTGTTATTCATCTTCACAGAGACCTACACTCGACTCCAGGACTTGTTATGGATGTTGAAAGGTCATACATATCAGGAAATATTGTCCAAAGCAAAGTCAGGCTCGGTACGATCAGAGTTACAGATCCCCAACAATTAGAGGTAGAGGAGGTCATGTTAGATGTCGTCATTCTTGAGGACATGGTGGCCAAGGTAATGGTGGTCACCAGTTCAGTCGGGGTGGCGAACAGGTTGGAACTACTGAAGCACAGCCCGGAAGGGGAAATGGACAGACAGGTGATAGACCCCATTGTTATGCTTTCCCCGAAAGGTCAAAGGCAGAGACATTTATGTTGTTATCACAGGTACTCTTCTGGTCTGTGATTGCATGGCTTCTATATTGTTTGATCCTGGATCCACATTTTCTTATGTATCTTCCTCGTTCGTTACTGGATTTGATTTGCATTATGATTTGCTTGACATGCCTATTCGTGTCTCTTCTCCCATTGGTGAGTCTGTGATAGTTGAGAAGGTATATAGGTCTTGCCTTGTGACTTTTCTGGGGAGCAACACTTGTGTAGATTTGATTATTCTAGAGATGGTTGATTTTGATGTAATTTTGGGTATGACTTGGCTTTCTCCAAATTTAGCTATCATAGATTGTAATTCTAAGACTGTGACCTTGGCCAAGCCTGGGATAGATCCACTAGTGTGGGAAGGGGACTACATTCCCGCCTCAGTTTGTATTATCTCGTTTCTTTGTGCTAAAAGGTTGGTGAGTAAGGGTTGTTTAGCTTTCTTAGCACATCTCAAGGATGATACCTCAAAAGTGCCTTCAATCGAGTCTATTTCGATAGTCCGTGAGTTTGCAGATGTTTTTCCTACAGACCTGCCTGGTATGCCACCAGATAGAGATATTGATTTTTGTATTGACATGGAGCCGGGGACTTGCCCCATTTTCGTTCCACCTTATAGAATGGCCCCAACTGAGTAAGGGAGTTAAAGGACCAACTTCAGGAGTTGTTAGGTAAAGGTTTTATTAGACCGAGTGCATCTCCTTGGGGTACTCTAGTTTTATTTGTGAAGAAGAAGGATGGTAGTTTTCGGATGTGCATAGACTATAGGCAGCTAACTAAGGTAACTATTAAGAACAAGTACCCCATTCCTCGCATTGATGACTTGTTCGATCAGTTACACAGGGTGCTTGTGTCTTCTCTAAAATTGATTTGAGGTCCGATTATCATCAATTGAAAATGTGGGCAACAGACATGCCAAAGACTGCTTTCTAAACCAGGTATGGGCATTATAAATTCTTAGTAATATCTTTGGGCTTACGAATGCCTCTGCTACTTTCATGAGCCTGATGAACGGAATTTTTAAGCCATATCTAGACCTCTTTGTTATTATATTCATTGATGATATACTAATATACTCAAATAGTAGGAAGGAACATAAGGAGCATTTTAGAATTGTATTAGGGTTGTTAAGGGAGAAAAGGCTTTATGCCAAATTCTCCAAGTGTGAGATTTGGCTCGATTATGTGTTCTACTTGGGGCATATGGTTTCTAAGGATGTATTGATGGTGGACCCCACTAAGATTGAAGCAGTGAAGAGTAGGGTAAGGCATACTAATGTTTCAGAGGTAAAGAACTTTGTTGGTTTAGCTAGCTACAACCGTCGATTCGTCAAGGGATTCTCTTGCATTGCTTCCCAGCTGACCAATTTGACCAAGCAGAATGTTCCATTTGTATGGTCGGATGAGTGTGAAGAAAGCTTCCTAAAACTCAAGACCTTGTTGAATACTGCACCGATTCTTGCCTTGCTAGTGGAAGGTAAGAATTTCATTGTTTATTGTGATGCATCTTATTCTGATTTGGGTGCAGTGCTAATGCAAGAGAGGAATGTAATTGCCTATGCTTCAAGGCAATTGAAAGTGCATGAACGTAACTATCTGACCCATGATTTAGAGTTGGCTGCAGTTGTATTTGCATGGAAGCAGTGGAGGCATTATCTATATGGGGTGAAGTGTATACAGATCATCGCAGTTTACAATATATGTTCACTCAGAAGGATTTGAATTTGAGGCAAAGGAGGTGGATAGAGTTATTGAAAGACTATGATATTACTATTTTATATCACCCAGGAAAAGCTAATATTGTGGCAGATGCCTTAAGTAGAAAAGCAGGGAGCATGGGTAGTTTAGCCCACTTACTGGTTTCTAGACGCCCATTGGCTAGAGAGGTTCAAACTCTGGCTAATGACTTTATGAGGCTGGAAGTACTTGAGAAAGGAGGATTTTTGGCCTGTGTGGAGGCAAAATCTTCTTTTCTTGAAAAGATTAAGGGAAAGCATTTTGATGATGAGAAACTGAGCTGAATTTGAGATATGGTATTGCAAGGAGATGCTAAAGAGGTTGTGATTGATGAGGAAGGCGTCTTGAGAATTAAGGGGTGGGTATGTGTGCCCTGCGTTGATGATTTGACTCACACTATTCTCCAGAGGCTCATAGTTTGAGGTATTCTATACATCCTGGTGCAACCAAGATGTATCGTGATCTGAGACAACATTATTGGTGGAGTAGAATGAAGTGTGAAATTGTTGATTTTGTTGCCCAATGTTTGAATTGTCAGTAGGTAAAGTATGAACATCAGAGGCCTTGAGGGACACTTCAGAGAATGCCCATTCCTAAATGGAAGTGGAAAAGCATTGCAATGGATTTTGTGGTTGGTCTTCCAAAGACATTGGGTAAGTTTGATTCTATTTGGGTAATTGTTGATAGGTTAACTAAGTCTGCTCACTTCATTCCGGTCAAGATAACTTACAATATAGAGAAGTTAGCAAAACTCTATATCTGTGGGATTGTTCTATTGTGTGGAGTTCCAATTTCCATCATATCAGATAGAGGTACACAATTTACTTCTAACTTTTAGAGGACCTTGCATGTTGAATTAGGTACTAGATTGGATCTTAGTACCGCATTTCACCCTCAGAGCGATGGGCAGTCTGAGTGAACAATTCAAGTGCTGGAGGATATACTTCGTGCGTGCGTGATAGATTTTGGTGGTCATTGGGATCAGTTCTTACCCTTAGCAAAGTTTTCGTACAACAATAGCTATCACTCGATTATTGATATATCCCCATTTGAGGCATTGTATGGGAGGAGATGTAGGTCTCCCATTGGTTGGTTTGATGCATTCGAGGTGAGACCTTGAGGGAATTGTTAGAAAAAGTGAAATTCATTCAGGAGAAGCTTCTAGCAGCTCAGAGCAGGAAGAAAGAGTACGCAGATCGGAGGGTCAAGGACTTAGAGTTTATGGAGGGTGAGCAAGTTTTGCTGAAGGTTTCACCCATGAAGGATGTGATGCGGTTTGGTAAGCGGGGCAAGCTTAGTATAAGGTATATTGGGCCATTTAAAGTTCTTAAGCGTGTGGGGGAGGTGGCCTATGAATTGGCCTTGCCTCCAGGGTTGTCAGGAGTGCACCCGATATTTCATGTGTCTATGCTGAAAAAATACCATAGTGATGGAAACTACATTATTCGTGTCACGACCCGAGAGCACCCCCTAGTCGTAACACGGCGTACTCGACTCCGAAGGGGTCTAATACAAGCCTCATAGCATTCTTGAACATAAGAACATAGGGAAAATAGAGAAGAATTAAAAACTTTCTTTACAATAGAAGACATTTTCATTAAAAGCAAGCGGAAGACTTTCTAGACTTTATATACTATGTCTCAAACCATCTAATACTTTGAATACAACATAGGGATGTAGCCCATACAAAATCTTTAACATTAAATACAAGACATAAAAGGAAACACAAGGGGTTTTGTCCTCGAAACTATGAGGACTCAACAAGTCTTCATCTTCAAGCACCTTAGACACCTATCCATCAAGCATAGAACACCAACATCTCCAAACCCTACACTTAGTAAAAAAAAAAGGGAAAGAATGGGGTTATCACATTAGATGTAATAAGTATGATGACCATTCAAAAAACATGCTTAAAAAGGACATTTGATTTGAGAGCCATGCTTTTATGCCATTTTTTGTAAAACTTCATGAACATTGATACAAGCGGCATAATATAAGTCACAACCAACATACAAAGTCACATAATTCATATTTAGTCAAAATCACATATATAACCCTTTACCTTCACCTTTAACCTTCACCTCAAGTAACCCTCAAGTTATACCTTGTGCAATGTATGGATAGCGTCCCATACCACCACCCACACTAAGGTACCAACTTAAGGTCACCAAAAGCGAACTTACCATTTATCTTTCTCACCTTTACGCAATAGAGCATATACGACACATAAACATCACATCATCACATTAAGACCATCATCTAAGACAACTCTAAGTCAAACTTGTGCAATGTACAAGTAGCATCTCATACTACTACTCACACTAAGTACTCATTTGAAGTCACCATAGACAAGGCACATTCGGATACAATAAGTCATGACAAGGAAGTAACGCATAATACAATCTAAGTATAACATGTATCTTTACATTTAAGCATATAAGAGACAACATCACTCAATAACATCATTTAGAGGACTTTCAAACAATAGTCATTAAGATTTAGAGAACTCACTATAGCCCTTTTGAATCCTACTCATGCCATGTATGGAGAGCATCCCATACTACTACCCACACTTCATAGAGCTCCTCAAGAAACTATAATGCACATCTCACGTGATGGGAATAAGCATTTAACAAACATATACCATGAGAGCTAGATCATGGAATCTGATGTACTGTCCCACATCGTAAGGGTTGGTCTACTTGCCTAAGGTAAACTGGTATATAACTTAAGTGGATCCACTAGATAGACCTATGTGGGCACATAGTTAAGGGACAAGAAGATTGCTACTAGATACCCCACCTCAACTCACGTGAGGGCAACCATCTCAAGAGATTGCTACTAGAAACCCCACCTCAACTCACATGAGGGCTTCCATCTCATTCAATATCCTCTCGGTGCTTAGCCTACATTCTCATAGAGTATTTTAACATTCATTACATTAAGGGATAAGAGATTGTTACTAAACACCCCGCATCAACTCACATGAGGGCATCCATCTCAACCCAACATTCATTCATGGGATAGCTCATAGATTCAAATATGAGAATAACCTTTCATCTAATAACCCCATTATCGTTCATTAGTGCAAGATCGAGAATATCCTTTCAATCAACACATCATTAGCATTCAATAGAGTACAATTGAGAATAGCTTTTCAATAGACTCAACATTCATTAACTCATTCATTCATTCATGAAAAGGCTACCAACATTAGATCTACCAATTCAAGACATTAAGTCAAGATATACTCATCATATAAGAAAAGGATGCCTAAGCCTACCAATTCAAAATATCTCATTCAACATAACATTATAGAACCCTTCACATTCCATCATCAACATTCATGAGTGTTAATAAAGAGATAACATTCAATCCTAACACAATTAGCTTCTAGACGAGATCATAATTCATTCATTGAGATCACACACATGCTTCACATCACATTCATATATACAACATCATGATAATACTTCAATTCCTCACACTATGCCTTCAAGGCCATGATAACAATGTACATAGTAAGTAAACACCTCCACCTTTCAAGTGGATCAACAATTCAAGACAATTCTACTTTAGCATGAAATTAGATCAAACTTGCCCTTTCAAGGCTATGATCACAAATCCTCAATTCACCAACAATTCACCATAATTAGACATAGATAATGATGCAAATCAATAATCTAAATCAATCTACATATAAATTCATCATCATTCATTCATAAGCAACAAACCCACTTCATAAGGCCAAATTTAGGAATTGAGAGAAATCATGGGTTCATGGAGTAAATATCATCTTAAATCATCAATTATATATCAATATAATCATAGTTTATCATTTGAAAACGTTTGATGCAAGCACCCATGAGATTGAGTGAAATCTAGGTTTTTGAGAAACTTGAAGACTTTGAAAACTTCTTTAAAATTGACTCTAGAGTGAAATATAACCCTAGATAAAGGATCACCATACCTTATACTAGAATAATACCACGAAATTGAATAATAAACACCTTGAAATCCCAACCCTAGCTTGATCTTGACCTTGATCTCCAATGGAGTTTCTAGAGAGAACTTTTTAGGAGAGAAGGGTTTTGATTTGGGGAAAAGTCAATAATCAAATCTAAAATACCATTTTAATGTTTTAATACTCTTAAAATACCTTAAAACACTTAAAATAATCGTCCATATATTAATTAGGACTTGGGGTGAATTTACCAACTCACCCCTAGCTTGGCTAAGATTGCACCAGAAAAATAGTGCCCATTCACGCCCTGGACTCACGGACCGTGAATCCATTCATGAATCGTGCTGCTGGTCCGTGGTCTAGGGCTGCAAGTTGGTTTTAGGCTTCTTGACCTACGGAGGCCATCCACGGTGCGTGGATGGACCTACGGGCGTGAACCCCATCCGTAGGTCACCAAGTTTTGGCCAACTTGATGATTTCCTTGGGGTTTAAATTTAGGGTACTCCTCAAAGACACTTATGGTGGTCCTTGGGGAGTCGTGCCTTGACGTCTAACCCCTAAACACCTCAACCATGGCTCGGGACAACATAAAACACCATAAAAACTCGAGACGAACACAAACGCACACACGTTAGGCTCTAGTTTCACTAGTTCATTATTAGGGTCGTTACAATTCATTGGGATTCGGTCCTTCTTGATGAGAATATGTATTATGAGGAGGAGCCTGTAGCTATTTTAGATAGGGAGGTCCGCAAAATGAGGTCAAAGGAGATTGCATCTATCAAGGTTCAGTGGAAAAATTGGTCAGTTGAACGACCCTTTTGGTCGTTTTGAGTACTAGAGCTTTTTATAGCATAAAATACTTTTCGATAGATTTTAAATGAGCATTTTGGACTATTCGTGACTACAATTATGAAATTAGTGGGGTAGTTTTAATAATTAATTTAGTTGGTGGTTAAAGAAGATAACATTAGAATTAATAATGGATCACTTTCACCACTTTTATAATTTTGAAGCTATACAATTAGGGTATAACTAATCAGTAGAAAAGAAGAAAATTTAAAAAAAGAGCTGCACGATTGTCAAGAACAAATTGAAGAAGCGCTTCAGGTGAGCAAAGTTTTTTTTAGCTTTCAATATTAGAGTGTTGCTCATATAAATAGATTATTATATTGGTATGTATTTAAGAAGAAAAAGGTGAATTGTTATCCCTTTTTATACCCACACGAATTTGGTTGGAAAATTGAAAAGTGTTGAGTTGAGGGCGTGATGATTGGCCAAAATATAAGTAGAAACAATTAATAGTTGAAAGATTAGGTTGCAGGGAAGGTTGTATATGTTATATATGATATATGTGTGGAATTAGACGGTAACTATTGTATATAGATTTGGTGCAGTTATTGTTCAAAGCTCGTATATTCTGCTAGTTGCCGAAATGAGAATGTGCAAACAAAATTTTGGGGGTGATAGCAATAGTTGAAAAATTGCCATTTGTTGATGTGGATAATTTGCAGTAGTTAAGGAGTTGTACAGAAAAGGCAGATTTTCTTTTCTTTCTATTTTTGTGGATCTTTGCCATTTAAGCTTTTGAATATTACTTGGGCAATGTCTATGTTTCAATTGGAGTAAGGATTAGCCGATCATTGGCTAATGATGTGATAAATTGGGTTTGTAGTATATGATAAATTATGTTAGAGTTGTTGCTAGAAACCAGTGGCTTACTCTTGAATTTTATTACGTGTCTATCATCTTAAAAATTGAGTTTTAGTATATTGAGATAGGTAATTAAATATTAGGTGTATCAAATTATTTAAATTCCATTAAAGTTATGTTAATTGGAGGAATTAAGACCTACCCTTAGGTTTGAACTTTAGTAAATTGATTATATAATTAGGTGAGTTTTGGGTCTAGGCTAGACATAGAATAATATGAGTTTTTATGGACTCGTTAACTTACAAATTTGCATATATACTTGATAGATTGGAAAGGTTCAGAGGCATTGAGGAAAGGAAATGCATTGGAGAAGAAGTTTGCTTGACTTCGGTTCTTCAGTGGAGGTAGGTTATGGTTTATTCTATTTGATAGATAGACTCTTAATAGTGATTGCTATGCAATTGAGTGATATTGTGAAGTTTTCTATGTACTTGATTGTGTGGTTGTGAGGCTTGGTGTGTGGTTTGTGAATGGTCTGAAATCCTGAGACCAAGAAATTTATAATCTTGAACCCTCTCTATCGAAGTGATACCTTGAATATAAAAAGCTTAATGAAATATTGTTAAGGAAGTGGAAAGAGATGATAAGAATGACAAATGAATTAACGATATTATTGGATCGGGGTGTCACGTTCCGATGTGGTAACATTAAATGAAGAAGATATTAAGTTGACTTAATGAACTCAATCTCAAAGAACCCATTTCCCAAATGAGCATGATGTGGAGGCATGAGTCCCCGTATGTGTGCTTGATATTGTGATTGATTGTGTACTTGCTTCCGTTGTCACTTGTTCATGTTGTTTGTTGCTTGCCACATGCTAAGTGTCATAGTTGATTTTATACTATTATTTATAACATATTAGTTTCTATTTATGGTTGCCGATGATACCCACTTAATACGTGTTCCTTGTACTAACCCCTACTTGTGTTTTCTTCGTTTTCTTTTGTGGAGTGCAGCAAGTGTACATCGACTTCAACTCGCCCTCAGCTCTAGCCAGTTTCTAGCACATCAGATTTCAGGGTGAGCTATTCCTTCTAGCTTGTGCTGGATTCTCTCAGTCATGGCATGTTGTCATTAAATTTCGGACATAGACCATTCTATTAACTTACTTTTGTGTCTTTAATAGTCCTACACTTGGTATTTTGAGGACAGATGTCCTTGATGTGATGACTTTCAGGTTTTGGGGATAATAAGTGATAGGCTTTAGAGGTTTATTTGATTGGTTACTTTAATAAGTTTTGAGCTTCCGCATTATTGTTGTTATTCGTAGTTGAATTATTGATATAATTTGGGTTGGATTTGTTGCTTCGCTCACTTAGGAGGTTAAGTGTGGGTGCCACTCAGGACTAGTTTTGGGTCGTGACATAAGCTTTGACCCTTGAAAGGGCAAGATATGATATTATGCATGTTTTATGAGGCTTAGTACATGCTTTAGAAACACCTTGAGAGTAAAGTGAATATGCTCATGATCTAGTTGTTGTGTTGTTGAAAGGTTATTCTCATATACACACTTATGCATTAATATGATATGATGTGAGTAGTTTCCTCACAATATGATGATTCTAAGGTTGGAAGACTAGTCTCACCTAATGAATCTATATGAAGACACGGACGGTGAAAGGTAGTTCTCACGCATGATCTAATGAGCTTTAGTATGAGTTATGTTGGATTGAGTGTCAATTTATTGTTCCATAAATATGAACTTAAGTCAAGACATAATATGAACTCAATGGGAATTATGCTTAGCACTGAGTGGATATTGCCAATGATGAAGCTCATCTGTTAGTAGAAGGTGGGTTTCTAGAAGAGGTCTCATGAGATGGAAGCTCCTCCGTTAGTTGAGGGCGGGTTTCTAGTAGCAATCTCCTTATCCCATAAACTATGTGCCCTCATAGGTTACTTATCTATTGGATCAACCTAAGCTAAGAGTGTGGTTCTATCTTAGGCAAGTAGGACAACCCCTTTTGGGTGTGGGGTGGACACTGGATTCCATGTTAAGCTCACATGGTCTATGTCGGTTAAGGCTAATTCCCACAATAAGAATATGAATTATGAACTATGGTTACTTAAGTAGCTTTACTTAGTATGGGTGAGAGTATGGGATCTTATTCATGCATTGCACAAGTATGCTTTGAGGGTATCTATGGTATGTTCCTTTTATGTTATGATGATCTATGTAATGAATATGTGTATGACTTGTGCTTATGATGTATGCTTAGTTTGGAATGTAGCTTGAAAGGACTTTCCAATGCATGTGTGACTAAATCTTGTCTATGGTAAGTAAGCTAAGAATGAGATCAAAAGATGATGAGTATGAATGAGGACCTAAAGTCACTTGCTTAGCATAGGTGGGATTAGGGGGTCTTATCCATGTATTGCACACGCTTGACTTGAGGTAACTTATGTAGTGTTTCTATTATGTTATGTTAAACTAGATACATTAATCATGACTATGACTATGTTGTTATCTCCTATGCTTATAGCCTATGTCTTATTATGATGTCTCTTATGTTCATGACTTATGATATTGTCTCTTATCATTATGGTAGATGTCTTATGTTGACTAATTCCTCTTATATGCTCTTATGATGTTATGATAGCTATCATATTTAGTACTTTTGTACTAACACATACTCTTGCCTACATTCTTATCAAATATAGGGTTCAGTGATTTTGAGTTCCATCATTGAGGATAGGTTTCTAGAAGTGCAAGGAGTTAAAGATTTGGTGAGTCTTCATAGAATCGAGGATAAAGCCACCATTTTCCTTTATGTCTTTCTTTTATATTTTAAGACTAATGTATGGGCTATGTCCCAAGAGTTATTCAAAGTTGTATTAGATGGTTTGAGACAAAAGAGTTATAGACTTTCGCTCACTATTATAAAGACTTCGATTGTATGGATAAAGTTTTAAAAATTTATGTACTTTTTTATTATTGTAACGCCCCTCAAAATGAAGTAGGATAAAGTAGAGCCTCACATGGGTTTTATGCATTAATAACTTGTTAAAATAATGATGAATAGCCTTTTTAGTCAGTTTTAAAGAGTTTGGAAGTCAAACGTCAAGGGACGACCAAGACGTTCGGAAACTAGTCTTTTACGTGTTGGTGTGTTATAGTATGTTGTTCATGTTTTATGTGTTTTTTGGAGTCTAAAATCAGTGGAGGTGACCCTAGTATCTTAATAAATGTTTTTAGGGTCAAAACGCCCGGGTACGACTCCTCGGGACCACCCTAAGGGTTTCCGAGAAGGACCCCAACCCTTGGCCAAACAAGCTGCCAAGGCAGCTTGAAGTTGTTCATGGAGGAAGTGGCTCCGCGTCGCGGAGACACCGCGGACTCTACTGTCTTGAAATTTAATTTCCAGAAACTTGTGGGAACACCTCCGCGTCGCGGACTTGTTTCTCGATGAAATTTGTGAAAATAAAACTCAAGTTTGACTTGTTTAAAAGGTCCAACTTAGTGAGGGGTAGTTTGGGTACTTTGGAGAATTATTATAAACGGTTATTCTACCTATTTTAGGGTATTTTAAGTTGGTTAAAACCCCAAAACCTAGAATTAGACCTCATTATCCAAATTGAACCTTCCCTCTCAAATAAATTCTCTCTCTAGAACTCCAGGGAAGACAGTGATGAAGCTTCAAACTAGGGGATGGGTTCCTACTGATTTCTCCTTCAAATTCCTAGGAAATTAATCACAAAGGTATGGGGATTTTATCTTTGATTCTCCTTTCAATCAAAGAGACAAATCAAAGTGATTTCAATGTTTTTCAAAAACACTAAAAACCCCAATTTCAATTATAAGCTTGGGTTCTTGCATGAAAGTATTTCAAATGATGATCTATGTTAATACTGATGGTTTTAAGATCAAAAACTCCATGAACCCTTGCATATCTTGAAATCCTAATTTTGTGTCTAAAGTGGGTCTATTGATTATGAGCTAATAATGTGATATTCATGTGTGGACTGTTATGGGCTATTGATTTATGTATTGTTCTATATTGAATTATGAGGAATTGATGGTCAATTGTGTTATATTGGATGTTGGCCTTGAATGGGCAATTGTGACCTAAGGTTTATGATGATGATGAAGTTGTGAATAGATTATTGATTCTAGTATTATATATATATATATATATATATATGTTGTAGATGTTAGAATTGTGAGGTTTGATCCCTTTGAAAGTGGAGAGGTGTTTGCTTTATAAGCATGTTGTGATCATGGCCTTATAGGCAAAGTTGGATGATTGTTGTTTTGAGTAATGTTGATTATGTGAAGGTAATGTGATATGATGTGAATTTGTGTATGGTCTAAGAGTATGAAAGGTGAACTTGTGTAGAGACTTTATGTGTTATGCTTGGTTATTGTCTTCTTTGAATGACTTATAATGAAGGTGAGGTTAGGATAGACTATGTTTACCTACTCTCACACCTAGTGAAGAATGAATGAAAAGAATGAAAGAATGTGTGAATGAATGTTGGGCTAGGATGGGTACTCCTTCGTGAGTTGAGATGAGAGTACTTAGTATCAATCTTTATCCCTAAATGAATGAATGTTGTGCTAGGATGGGTACTCCTTCGTGAGTTGAGATAAGAGTACTTAGTAGCAATCATTTTCCATAAATGAATGAATGTTGGGCTAGGATGGGTACTCCTTCGTGAGTTAAGATGAGAGTACTTAGTAGCAATCTTTATCCCTAAATGAATGAATGAAATGAATGTCCAAACTCCATGGGGGAATAATGTCTAGCGCCGAGAGGATATGAAGATGGGTGGATACTCCTTCGTTAGTTGAGATGTGAGTATTTAGTAGCAACCCTTAAGATGGGTGCCCCTTTGTTAGTTGAGATGTGGGTACTTAGAAGCAATCATTCTATCTCTTAACTATGTCCCCACATAGGACTAGCTAGTGGTCTCTACCACGTAAAGGCTAAAAGAATGACCCTACCTTAGGCAAGTAGGGATCCCTTATCCGGTAAGGGTACTATCGGGATTCCATGTCAAGCTCTATGGTCTATGTCGGTTAAGGTTCTTCCCCCACATTATGAATGAATGAACTAGGGTCTCTTAAGGGTGTACTACTTAGGATAGGTGGTGGAATGGGACATCACCTAGACATTGCACAAGTAGACATTTAAGGGAGATCTTGGTGTGTCTTAGTAATGATAATGAATGAATGAGTCTTATTGGGCTAATTAATGAAAGTGTTGGTCGTTGAGCATGCTAATGTGAAAGTGAGTCATAATGAATTGAATGTAAGTGCTTATGTTGAATTGAATGTATGTGATGATCTTATGTCATTAGTGAATGAAGTTGTCTACATGCACTAAGTTGAATGAACGATTTATGTTGAGATGTGAATGGAGCTTGTCTTGTGTAGCCTTAAGGATCACTTGGGTGTGGTATGGAGAGGTAGTACGGGCTGCCTCACCATGTCTTACTTAGGTGAGTCTTGGGATGACATTTGATGAGTGCTCTAGCTTTATGAAGTGACTTGTTGGCTTATGTGCTTATATGTCTTATGTGACTAATTGGTGAAGGTTAAGGTACGCATGATAAGTGCACTTTGTGTGACCTTAAGGTGGTGCCTTAGTGTGGGTGATTGTATGGAACGTTGCCCATACATTGCACAAAGGTATTGCTTAAGGGTTACTTAAGGTGGAGGTCCAAGGAAAGAAGGTAAAGGTAAATGGGTTATGTATGTTTATGATGTATTGTGAAGCATATGACTTTGTATTGTTGGTTGTGACTTGTAAGGCGCCTATTATGTTGTTGTTCATGAGATTTTATCAAAATGGCATGAAAGCATAACTTCCAAACAAATGTCCTTTTTTAGCATGTTTTGCATATCCTTATACTTAGTACGTGTGTTGTACTAACCCCTTTCTTCTATTTTACTACAAGTGTAGGTTGTGGTAATTAGGAGGAGATTGTGCTTTGGAGTTGCTTGGATTGCTTCACTCTTCCAAGTCTTTGGTATGTCCTCAAGATTCGAGGACTAAGTTTAGAAGTTTCTTAGTCATTGTAATAGACACTTAAGTTTCATTTAATTTGTAAAGGGCCGTGTCCCTTAGTATGTTTTAAGTTTCTATCAAATACTGGCTAAAGAGACTTAGTAGTTCCGCTTGCGTATTGATGTTTTCAAATGTTGTTGACTCTTGAAGTCTTATGGTTTTATTGAATAAAAGTTTTAAATTCTTAGTGATTTTTATGATCTATGCGATGAATGAATGCTAAGGCTTGTATAAGACCTCCAAGAGGTCGAATACGCATGTAACGGCTATGGGGTGCTCTCGAGTCGTTACAATTATCTTATGTTATGATATGTCAAGGGCTTGTATGAGACCCCTTCGGACTCAAGTAAGCCATGTTACATCTAGGGTGTACCCCTGGGTTGTGACAAAGAGTGACCAACTTTCAGTAGTAATCATAAGAAAGTTTACAGTCACTATTCATAAGAACTTATATTTTATTATTTATTTTATAATTGTTTACTTAATTTTTTTATTTAATAATATTCATAATATTTTTAAAAATAGTGTAGTACATGGTTTGATATTCACGTGCAACGCACGTGCGTCAAAACTAGTATTATATTAAAAATGGGAAGCTTCAAAGTTAAAAGTTGAATTACGATTTTACCATTGTTATAAATTAAAATTATATAAAATATCTAATTATTAAATAATACTAATAATAATAATTTACATTTTAATTTAAATTAATAATTCCCAAAATCTATACATACATTACTAGCTCTTCCTCTTCCGATAACTTTTTCCATAATTATGATTTATGTGGATAATGTGGGATCATATTAATTTAAGATGAATTTTCCGCTTTATTTTCTTCAATTTCTGCTTCTTTATAGTTTCCATAAGTTTGTCCCATTTTTTAATTAATATTATTTTTATTATTTTTTAGCTTCCATCCGTTAAAAGAATTTTTCGTATCCTTTTACCTTCTATAAAATCAATAGGTTTAGAATTGGGTTCCTTGCAAAATTATTATATGCTTTCTTCTTTAAATACTCAATATTCTCAACACTTTGTGCACAAATGTATGTGTTTTCATATTAGTTTCTTCAATTTAAATTTTCTTTAAATTACGTAAATCTACAACCAATTTTGTTTAAGCTATGTAGAATTTTACTTTGCTCACTTTTGCTCATTGCTTGAGCTTACACTCTTCAGAATTTGTTTCATATTATGTTTATTTTGCTTGGTCATCTTTTGAAATTCTCGCATCTACTCAATTGCATCATTTATTTTTATCTATTATTTGTACTAATTACCATAGAATACACGTGTGTTGCACGTGTTCGAGAACTATTAACTAATACATATGTTAATTATACATAAGTTGAAATACCACCAAATAAGAATTTTTCTTTAATAACTCCTCACAAACAACCCCTAAAAGGCATCTAGTGAAACTTTCTATATGTGGGTCGGGTACTTGGGGTTCTCCCGCAACACCTAGGGATCGTTTTGGTAGCTAGTAAGGTGACAAATTATTCATGTATTTCTTTAAAAGTTATAAGATGTATGATAGCTTGAAGAATATCCTACTTCTGTTAACAGGATCATTCTTCAACACGCTCAGGCAGAATATAAACTTTATCTTCATTATGAAGAAGAATTTTGGAGGCAAAAGGCAAGTATCCAATGGTTTTCTGAAGGGGATAGAAATACAAATTCTTTCATTGTCTGGTGAAGGGTAAAAGGAAGAGATTGTCCTTGAAAAGAATTATGAAAGGTGATGGTAATTGGGCTGAGGGTGATGAAGAGGTAGCTGTTGAAGCTTTGAATTTTTTTCAAGCTCAATTCACTGGAACTGATCAAGGTGATGAATTTCCTTTATTACAACATATCCAACCTGATGTATCTTATTGTGAGAATTCTGCTATTAGAATTTTGCCTAATGAACAAGAGGTTAAAAGGGTAGTTTTTGAGTTGAATAGTGAAAGTTCTTGTGGACCAGATGGTTTTACTAGTCATTTCTATCAAACTTGTTGGAAATTGTAGGTGCTGATATTGTGAAGATTGTGCACGCCTTTTTTTTGGGTCATACTTTGCCAAAATCAATTACTCATTACTAATTTGGTCTTATTTCCTTAAAAGGATTGTATTCAGACCTTTTCAGACCTAAGACCAATTAGTCTAAGCAATTTCATTAACAAAATTATCTCGAGAATCGTGCATGACAGGTTGGAGGGACTACTTCCTCAATTAATTTCTCATAATCAGTCAGGATTTGTAAGGGGAAGAAATATTACAGAGAATGTCCTACTTGCACAAGAGATTATTACTGATATTAGAAAGAGAGGAAAGTCTGGTAATATTGTTATCAAGCTAGATATGGCTAAGGCTTATGACAGAGTTAATTGGACATTTTTGGTAGAGGTGTTGTCTCAAATGGGTTTTAATGATGGGGTTATTGATATGATCTGGAGAATTGTGGCTAACAATTGGTATTCCATTCTTATCAATGGACAAACTTATGGTTTCTTTCATTCTACCAGAGGAGTGAAGCAAGGAGATCCTTTGTCTACGACTTTATTTATCTTGACTGCTGAAGATTTATCTAAAGCTTTAAATAATTTGTTTGTTTATAATGATTTTTAAGAGTTTTGGTATGCCTAAATAGAGTGAAAATTTAAATCACCTTGCCTATGTTGATGATACTATAATATTTGCTACAACAGAAAGAAAAACTTTATCTCTAATCATGATAGTTTTGAAGGATTATGAAGAACAATCTGGCCAGAAGATCAACAAGGAGAAGAGCCTATTCTATATGTGCAGCAAAGCCCCTCACAGTGTTGTTCAAGAGGTAGAGGATATCACTGATTTTGTGAAAGGAAAGTTTCCTTTGATTTACCTTGGGTGTCATATTGGTCATGCTAAGAGGAAGAAAGTTCATTTTACTGGGTTAATAAAGAAGATACAAGACAAACTTCAGTTGTGGAAAGGTAAGCTCTTATCTTTTGGGGGAAAAGTTGTCCTCATTAATAATGTGTTACAAAGTATGCCCATATACTTGCTTTCAACTATTACTCCTCCTACATGTATCATTTATGATCTTCATAGAATTTTTGCAAAAGTTCTATGGAATTTTAAAGAGGAAGGTAGGGCAAAACACTGGATTTCATGGGAAGATATATGTTTGCCAAAAGTGGAGGGAGGTCTTGAATTTAGATCTCTATTTTATGTGTCTAAAGCATTATTTGCAAAGTTATGGTGGATTTTAGGACTACAAACTCTTTATGGTCCAATTTCATGTGGAACAAATATTGCAAGAGGCACATACCACAAATTGTTGAATGGAGAGGTGGATATCAGGTTTGGAAGATGATGCTACATGCTAGAGACCAGATGGAACAAGAAATATGGTGGGAACCTAGATGTGGTCATTCTAGTACTTGGATTGACAATTGGACTCAATTAGGTGCCCTTCACTATATTTTACCCATCAGTCATGAGCACGTTGGTATTGTAGAAGATGTTAATCAGTTGATGGTGAATGAGAGGTGGAATGAGAATCTCATGTCAGACACATTTACTAAGGAGGTTTGCGATCAAGTGCATTTAGTCTTGGATAATTTTCAGGTTTTAGATGACAGAGATAAACCTTGGTGGATGCCTGATAGTAAAGGGAGGTTTACAGTTGGAAGTGCCTGGAACATCATCAGACAAAGGAAGAATGAGAAGAAGGATATTATGAATATTTGGGAGAAAGGGATCCCTTTCGGAGTTTCTTTCCTTCTATGGAGAATTTGGTTTCAGAGAATACCTATTGGGGAAGTTTTGGTTAAGAGCAGTTTTGCAGATTCTATTGAATGTTGTTGTTGCTTTGATAATGTACAAGAAACATTTGATCATTTATTTGTTTATTGCCTATGAAATATGTTTGCAGTAGCAGCAGGAATTCAGGGTCCATTTATATATTTGAAACAAATAGTGAATAAATGGTGGGATTTTGATTGTGTTGCTAAGCTTAAACCATTATACAAAGCATTACCAGTGTTTATTATTTGGCAGATCTGGAAAAGGAGGAATGTGATCAAGCATGGGATAAAATGACCAGAAATGGGATGATTCGAGAAATTAATAGGAATATCTTCTCGTTATCTACTTGCAGTTATCTTTGGTTGTCTGATATCCCTAACAATTGGCCATGGGTAATTTATGTAGATATAAGGTGGATTAGAGATGTTATGAAGGAAAAGGTGGTGAAAATCAAGCTCACCTACGAAGAAGGGAACACACTGACTGATCTTTTAACTAACCATATTTTCAGTTTTGCAGGTACAAATCTAATTCAATTTAATTCTATACAGGAGCTACCATCACAAGCAAGAACGATATTACAATTTGACAAACAAAACTTGCCGCAATTGAGGGTAAGAAAGTGTCAAAATGTTAGGTTCAACATTCCAATGACAGATTAGAAGCACAAAAAAGGAGCAGTCACAATACTTCATCAACCGAAAAAAAAGGAACAATCACAATCGAAATACATTGTCCCAGCAAAAAAAAAAAGGAACAAGGAACAAAAAATCACAAATATTATTATATTGAAAATGAGGATCTTACTTGGTAGTTTCATGGGTTTGTTGCAATGGTATCAACCCCTTAGGGTTCAATCTGCACAAGTTATGAAATTACTTAGTGAATCAATAATTTTTTATTAGTTCAAGGGTTGTAAGTTTTGGATTTGGGCCTTACCTTGAGATACGTTTGTGATAATTGGTGTCAATTTGAAGAAGTCTTCAATGAGTTGAATCCATAGTGTTTGTGAGAGTTTGAATGCCCATGTGGATATCGCTCGAACTTGGTACTGTCTTCTCTGCCATAATCGAGAGGTAAGGCTCTCCTCGGATCACTGCTGGCTGTTGTGCTGATCGAAGAGGAGCAACCATGGAGTTTCTGTCATTCTTCCTTATCTTTTTGTTTTTTCTTTTTGTTTTTCATTTGTTTCCATTTTTTGATTTGGGATTTGATCACTTTTGGTCCAAAGCTCTTTATTTGTCTTTTTGGTATATAATAAATAGGCTTTACCTGTTAAAAAAAAAGTTAGAGAGTATATTATTCATGTATAAAATGAATACGACATGTGATGTGCAATTTAGAAATTTGCATAATTAATACTTGTACAAGTTATGAAGAAATTTGTATATTATTTTATGTAGATTAGAGGATGGAACAAAAGTGCCCGTTTGGATTTGCTTATTTTTAGGTGTTTTTGACTTTTAAACACTTTTTTAGTTTTGGATGTGTTTCAAAAGGTTAAAAAGTGCTTTCAAGCACTCACTTTTAGGCCAATAAAATTTACAAATAAGTCAAAAGTAGGGTATCATATTTATGACTTTTGGCTTTGGACTTATAAGTTATTTTCTACAAGTCTATCCAAACAGGCCCTAATACATGCCTAACTAATAATAATTTCTCTGTTGTTTTTTAGTTGTTATGTTGCATTTTTCTAGAGTCAATTTAAAAGTTAAATTATATTACATTAATTTGATATTTTAAAATGAAGATTTTGATATGAAAATACTATAAATTGTATGTATTTTTCATATCAATATCATGAAAAATACATGTTAAAATGTTTGAGTTTTAAAAAGGAAATTATAACAACAAAAAAGTTATGGAGGAAATAGATTACTAATAAACATAATTGAAATGGTCTTACCAAACAATCATCGATTGTTTATATATTTCATTCCCGCGCTGTTTATATTTTTAGAATCCCTCCTAGGGTTTGCCAATTCTTCTTCATTCTCCATTTCTGCATTTATGTAGTAAAACATTTTAGCCAAATTTGTCACAACAAAATGAGTGCTCCAATGGAAATCTCCATGGTCAACGCTGAAGTCAACACCAGCGAGCAAAACGTTGACCCTGCTCCATCCCCATCACCCACATTACCTGAAGAAAAAGTGCTCGTTTCAGGTATTCCACAATATTATACATTTCTGACATTTTTTTATAAACTTTTAGAGCTGAAACATTTCAATTTTGTAATTGTAGTTGAAGTTTGCTTGAAGCCTTCAAGTACAGCTCGTATTGATGATGTTAGGTTATCCGTTGAGAGGTATGTAATTTTCAACATTTCTATCTCAGTTAAGTAACCCTTGAAGTATATACAAAGTGCCCCTTGGCCAGTAGGGGGTAAGAGGATAGTTGGTGTCTACCATACTGAGACTTCTGTGGCTGTTTCCATGCAATTAAATGCCAAATTTGATTTCTTGACTAGCAAATATAGTGAGCTTCTACTGTTAGAGAACCCCCAATTACTGAATATTCAAGTTAAATGGGTCCTAATAGAGCGAATTGGATGGTGAGTACTCATGTGGCCAACCCAACTAGTCTGGGGTTGAGGCATAGTTTCTATTGCTATTTTTACATTTGACTTCTCTGGGAATTGTTAACGCACATGCTCTTTTATTTGGTGACATTTATGGCTAAAGTTACTTTTCTTGTTACTGAATATCTCATTCAAAATTACGTTTTGGTTATATGGGCAAATCATCTTGTACAGAATGCTGGAAAAAAGGAGTATGAGCTATGTGGATGGTCCAATTCCAGTTCCAATTGATGATCTCTTTCTTGCTGAAAATGTGCAGCACATATGTGTGTGTGACACAGGTATATAATCTTTTGTCTCTATAGACTCCGTTAGTGTACCAAAAAGAAGCAAGGTAATGTTTACCTAGCTTACCCTTGGGTATAATGCACTGCCACATTTTTCTTTTGTAGATGTCTGGCTGGAGAACCGAGATATCCTTCTATTCTGGCAAGTAAAACCAGTTGTTCATGTATTTCAGGTCTGCTTCTATTACTAAAGTTATGTTACTCAAAGTCCCAAGCCCTTTTGGCATTCCTGTTTCCTACCCTAGCTGGACAGATAGACCCTAAAGGATTCTACAGGAAACACTAGAAGTTGCTAATATTTTGATCCAGTATTGAATCTGAATTTGGTACTCCTACCTGATCCCAACGTAACATACGTTTCATCTGTTCCATTGTTGTAGTTATCATTACATTTAACTGTTTCTATGAAAGGGTTATTTGATGTCTAGTTGTTCATAAATCTTCTCCAAGTAAACAAAAGAAAAGAAAAAAAGAGAGGAAAGAAGTGAAAAAGAAATGAAGAGTAATTGGAGGTGGAGTGACCATAGCCAACACTTTACACCTAATTTATTAGAGTTGATTTGTTCAGTTTTATGACCTCTCTGCTATTTGAATTTGAATTGGACATTTCCATTTTGTCAGCTTAGCGAGGAAGGACCATGTGAAGAATTAAGTGGGGATGGACAGCTTTCTACATTTAATGAATGGATTCTTCCTGCAAAAGAATTTAATGGAATGTGGGAAAGGTGTGTCACTTACTGGCTGAAAAGAACTTAGATTTCTTCAAGGAACCCAGATGTGATTTATCTTTTTATTTCTACAGCTTAATTTACGAATCTGGTCTCAAGCAGAGATTGTTGCGATATGCTGCAAGTGCTTTGCTTTTCACTGAAAAGAGAGTAAATTCCTTCCTTGTATCCTGGAATCGGTAAGAAACTTGTTTACCGAATTCTCAAATATTTTATGATGTCAAGCTGTGCCTGCCAACCTCGTGTCTGATTGTGGTATTTTACTGTGCCTTGTATTCTTTGCTTGGTGATTTCCAATCACCAGTTCTTGTTGAAGCTTAGTTCCATTTTCTGTACTCTAGGCAATTGGAGGAAATTAGGATTGTGTAGTAGCAGTGTGCAAAGATAGGTCTCTGTAAAATGCACTGCATACTGTTAAAAAGTCATCACCAACTTAATCTCCAAAAAAATGGAGAATCTAGAATGAAAGTTGTAGAGTGAGAAGTCCAGAAAGATTTTAGAAAGAACAACTCTAGAAATAAGTAGAAGTGTAATTCTTGAACTAGGTAGTTGATAACATTCCAGAAGAGAGTACTAAATACTCTCACTAGATCCTTCCATTACCACCCATAAATAGAGGTGGTCCATTTAAGTTGTAAGTGTGCTCAAGTAAGCAAGAAACCAGGAAAGAGTGCGAGAGCAAAGGTGAGAAAATAAGAGAAAGCAACAAAATAAGTTGCTAGAGTGCCAGTGAAAGAAAAATTTAGTTTAAAGATTTGTTAGACCGAAGCTGGTCTTTAGTTTACAATAATAAAATTTAAATTGTGAGCAAACAATTATGTTCAACAATATCCAACATTTACATGCTTCATGAAATTGCCATTTAGTCGATCTCTCATCGTGAGTGTTTCAGATCTCAATTTAACCAGCCCGCTTTAACATTTGGACTCAATGTGGTAATAACACAGTTGACTAGATCTGGTTTTATATTTTGAGTGCATTTTCGGTTCTCACTTTTTTCATGTCTGTCTGCTCTAACCAGCATGTTGAACACATAAGACCATGGTAAAAAAGCTTTGGTGTAGGCTCTCTGCTTTTACTGTACTGCTTGCTTATCAGGGATTTTCCCAAATCAGTAAGATTCTTTACCTTATAAGAAAGATAAATGCCTTCGATAAAAAATAATTAGATCCAGGGTGTGTTCGGTATGAAGGAAAATGTTTTCCATGAAAAATGACTACAACCTGATCATGACTTTTATCTCTTCCAAGAAGAAAATGATTGGAAATGATACTGATATGTTGGTGACTTTCTTCTTAAATGTGGGATCTGACTTTTTTCTTTCTTTTGGACTTACCCAAATAGACTCAACAAACCTAAAATAAACAAAAAAAGGAATCATGGGATGATGGTTGTAGATAGTGGAAAAGAAGAGCAAAATGAAATAGTAATATCTAATTTGATGATTTCACTAGCCTTCACATTTCTGGCTAGTGAGGTGGTTATAGCAGTATCATGGGCAAGAAATGTGAAGGGGTTTCCTATAGACTCTAGAAATTCATTTTCTAGCTATAAAGTAGTTGTTTGTTATTCTTTGTGTGAGAAATATAGGAGAAAAATATTATTGAATTGTTGTATCTATATTATTATATTGAGACCCTATTTATAGACACTTTAGTAGACTCCTTTTCCAACTAGGACACTAAGATACAATCCTTTTCTAAATAGGATTCTATATACTATTTTTGTTCCTATTCCTATTCTAAGTAGTATTGTATATATTATTCTTGTTCCTATTCCTATTCTAACACTCCCTCGCAAGCCGGTGCATACAAATCATATGTACCTAGCTTGTTACAAATGTAATTAAGAGGACAATGAGGGACTTGATGAGATATCTGCAAGTTGATCACTCGACTTCACATAATTGATAGTTAATCTCAATGTGTTTGTCTTCTCATGAAATACTGGATTTGATGCATAATGCCAATCAATCTCAATGTGATTGGTCTTCTCATGAAATATTGTATTTGATGCATAATGTCAATAAAACACAAAGTGATAAAATTACAATGTTGAACTTCCTAAACGAATCTTGAGAAAACTGTTTCAGACCATAGAGTGATTTACACAATTGACATACAAGGCTACCAGACTCCTCCCTAGCCAGTGTTTTGGACGACAAAAGGCGACAAGTGCCTGCCTCGACATGAGGCGAGACGAGCAGTGAGGCGCTCACCTTTTTGAATTAAGGCGCCAATTAATACCAAAAATTTAAAATTTTAATTGCATAAATAAATATCCAAAGTCTTAATAACAATAACATATATTAGCAAATATTTCAATTCAAAAAATAATAGTAGATACTAAAAGTCTAGAATTTGAATGACTCAATAATTCAAAAGACAATTGACAAGCAATACTAGAACTCTTAAAGCCTATTCTTCAAGATTATCCAAATCTTGAAGATTGTTAAAGTGGGTAAAAGTCCCACATTGATTAGGGAATGGACTGGTGGTCTCCTTATATGGACTTGGGCAATTCTCCCCTCATGAGCTAGCTTTTGGGGTTGAGTTAGGCCAAGTGTCATATCATTTCATGGTATCAAGCCAGGTCAATCCCTGTTTGGGCTCCCGATCCACGCTCCAGTCGGGCCTGGGAGTGAAAGGGGGTGTTCGAGTGGGTAATAGTCCCACATTGGTTAGGAAATGGACTGGTGGTCTCCTTATATGGACTTGGGTAATCTTTCCCTCGTGAGCTAGCTTTTGGGGTTGAGTTAGACCCAAATGTCATATCTTTACAAAGATCAACATCCTCTTCATCATGATTCTTTTTTTGGAAATTGGCAAGGTTGAATTCTTTAGCATTAAGGGTGGTATGCTGGCTACCTCCAAAAAGGGATAATTATAAATTTCCTATCAAATCTATAATTTGATCTATATCATCTATACAAAGCCGTTTACACCAAAAAAGTATAGATACTATATAATTCCATTTAACTTTGTGGATGAAATTGGATCTATCTTTAAAACATCTTCCATTTCTTTCTTTCCAGACTAACCACCATACACATGATGGTATTAGCTTCCACCATCTCTTTTGACTCTTACTGGGGGGGGGGGGGGGGGGGGGGGGGGGGGGGGGGGGGGGGGGGGGGGGGGGGGGGGGGGGGGGGGGGGGGG